>JAVJIF010009824.1:0-156445 GCA_038442645.1 Agave tequilana
TAAAGCAATGACACAAGTGTAAGAAGTATAGAGATGGTAAGGTGAGAGAAAAATCAACCGCAAATACAAAAAATTTGTTTTGAGTTTCGAGCAACTCGCTCTATGTCTTTCCTTCACTGCGTGAAGGATTTTCACTATCCACTTAGGATCTCCACTAAAGAACAACAATGGTCTACAAAAGACCTAGAGCTACAACTCCAATCTTCAATCTTCTACACAAGTAGTAGCACAAAGTTAATAAAATTTATAAGCTCTTGGTAACTACAAAGATCACAAACCCTCTCTTTACAACTTCCTAAAGTATAGAACGAAGAAATGAAGCTAATGAAGTTTATGTGAGAGAAAATTCAGTTTAAAAGAATGAATTTGAGAGTTTAAAACTTGTAACACCCCATTCCCAGAATACATACTCGGATAGGTGACCTGATTTTTTGCGTATTTTCTTATCTTTTCTCGTATTTATTTATTTTTTATTATTATTTTATTATTATTTTGTATCAAACCCAATCACTTTTCTTTATACAGTATAACTACTTGATTTGACCTTTTTGATAGTTAAATTGGGCTATTTTAGTTTCAAATATTAACTTTCAATATTTTGAATTTTTCAAAGTTTTTTGGATTTTTTCTGAACTATTTTGCAAAAATCTCCTAAATTCGGTGTCGACCGGTGTTGCCGATTGATTCTCAAATTTTTAATTTACAAATAGGGTTGAATTTCTTGAACCTGATTTCACAATAATCTTTAAGGTATATTTTATATTTTAAAATATTTTTGAAAATTTTTCTGAATTACTCAAAATTAACCAAATAAAATAATATTTGTATTTTCCCGAGTCCAAAACTTGGTCCAGGTATTTTCTTTTCCTTTTCTTTTTCTTTCTTTTGCTTTCCTTTTACTCTCTTTTTTCTTTTTCTTTTCCATTTCCTTTCTTTTTCTTTTTTCCTTTCACTTCTCCACTCTACTACAAACTTCTTTTATCTTCTTTTTTCTTTTTTCCTCATTTTTCTCATCTCTTTTCTTCTTCTCCCCCCCCAAAATGAGAGCCGGAAAAAATCTCCCCCTCTTCTAGGTCTCTCCTCCCCTCCAATCTCTCTCTGTCTACCATCTTTTACTCTCTCTCTCTCTTCTAATTTACTCTCTTCTCACAAAATCACTCTCTCCTCCAACCGTCCGGTTATCCCTTCCACCTCCGGCGACCCCGCTCTCTCTATCGACTCACCACCCGATAGTAATCCCCCCATGTTGGCAGCTAACTCCAATGCCACCCCCTTCCACTCTTCTCCTCCAGTATCCACCAACTCTAAAATCCTACCACCATCTTCTTTCTCTTCTCAAATCCACCACCACAACCATCAATTCCATCACTCCCACCACAAATTTCACCACATTCTCCACCACAACTCTCATCTCCTCCTCCTACTCCCTCTTCTCCAATTTCATCACCATCATCAAACTCCCCACATCCACCACTTCAACCTCCATAAAAACCACCACCAAACACCATCCTCCCACCTCCTTCCCTCCTCCCACCCTAGCTGATCTCCTCCCTAGGGCCGCGTGCCATCCTAGGTTGGCTGGCCACCAAGGGCCGTGCCCCCTCCCCCACGGCCGTAAGCCCCACGGCCATCTAGGCCTTGAGTTTCCCCTTTCTTCTCTATTTGACTCTCTCTCCTCACTCTATCTCCTCTTACTACTTTCTCTCTCTTAGAATTTAAGCGCATATACACGTTGTTCTAGAGTTCACGACGTTTTCATGATTTTAGGCATGTGCTTTTCGCTCTATGTATGTTTCCTGCTTCGTCGGATGTTATTGTATTTTTCGGATTTATCTATTATAATTCTGTGATTGCTGTAATTATTGTAATTGTTTTGGGATTG
The DNA here is from genome assembly GCA_038442645.1 of Agave tequilana. Lineage (NCBI taxonomy): Eukaryota > Viridiplantae > Streptophyta > Magnoliopsida > Asparagales > Asparagaceae > Agave > Agave tequilana. The sequence goes on from JAVJIF010009824.1 coordinate 1,883, forward strand.
TATTTGTATCAGTGTGATTAATTGTTGTAATAGCAATTTCTGTATTTTTGTGTGATCTGTAATCTAAATTTATTATGGATTTGGCTGATCGTTCATGGTCGTCAGTCTTCGGGCTTTTCTCTAGCCTTCAGGCTCAGTTTTAGGCTATTCTATAGCGTTCGGGCTTAGCTTCCGGGTTATTCAATAGTCTTCGGACATAAACTCTCTGAGTTTTAATAATAGCTCCGCCGGGAGGTGAGCTTAGCGTTCAATACTTTACAGCTAAATACATTCGAGCGTAGCTTTGCCATATGCGACGACATGGCATTCGTATGCCTGCTTCGCTGCATGCGTTTAGCTTCACTGTGAGCGTGGCTTCGCTGCGTTTTAGCATAGCATTCATACGCGTGCTTCACTGTGTGTGTCTAGCTTCACCACGAGTGTGACTTCACCGTGTGCACTAGCTTGACATTCATACGTCACTTTGCCATCAGCGTTAGCCTAGCCGAGCGCGTTAGCTTCTAGAGCTGCTTGCTAACTCAGCCAGCAGCTAAGCTCAGTCGTATGCTCGGCGTGATGCCAACACGGCCTGGCTTTTCTCCAGCTTGAACAGCCCCGCCTGGATAATTAATATTTGAAATAATTATTTGTATTATTTTGGTTGTGAAGAGTTTGAAATCTTGAATTAAACTATTTTCCTGTATCTTGTATTATTTTCTTCGATATCTTGTCGACTTGGACTGTTTTCTGTATCTTGTACTATTTTCTTGTACTTGTATTGTTCCCGTACTATGACGCTTGAGTGTATAATCACCTACTATATTAATCACTGGACTCATGATTTGTTGAAACTTATTTTGATGATAACAAATATAATTTGTACTATTTTTGTGTATTTTTTAGATATTTGTTAAAAGTCTTGATCACACACAAAATAGTCTTATTAGTAGACTTGACCCTTCCTATTATTAGACTTAACCTTTCCTATTAGTAGACTTGACCCTTACTATTAGTAGACTTGACCCTTCCTATTAGTAGACTAATAGAATTGTTAGTCGACTTGTCAACTTTATTAGTCGACTTATACATGTTGTAGTCGACTAATAGTTCTCTACTGGTCGACTAATAGCAATTTCCAGAGACTTGCATATCTGTATCAGACTTGATGTAGTCGACTTGCTTTCTTTATTAGTTGACTATCCAGTCAAATATGCCTATACTAGTCGACTAACCCCCAGCACCTAGTCGACTTATAGTAGTCTGTAACTGTTGTACAGTTATTGAATTCTAGTTTTTATCCAACGTTTTAATATTCAAATTTGTCCTAATAACTACCCTAACTGATCATAGATTTCACCTATAAATAGGGATGTTGTCCTAGGCCAAAACACCAATTCACATCAATAGTTTTCTGCCCAAAAACTCTATTCAAAAATTTATTTTCAGAAAACTGTTTTCACTTTTTATTCTTCACACAAATTCTAATCCTTTAGTGAAGAATTCTGAGAGTCCACCTATAAGGAGTCCTTATTCACGATCACATACCAATCTCAAGGCTTATAGGATTGTTTGTAATTACTCAAAGAAAGGAGTTATACAAGGTGTCTTCTCGGTGTTGAGAAGTGGTGTACAAGAAAATTGTCGTCTTGGATTAAGAAGGGTTGTACGGATTTGGCAAAGATTGTTTGTCAAGTGGTGTACAAGGTGTTGGTTTTGGGTTTACAAAATCAAGGATAAGGAAAATCTCAAGCGGGTTGCTTGGGGACTGGATGTAGGTTAAGAAGACCGAACAAGGATAAAATCTCTAGTGTTTGCGTTTGCATTATTTCTGAGATTTGTTTCCTTTTCTTGTAAGTTATTTTATTTAATGCTAATTATCTTTGTTCTAGTGTTGTGTTGACATAATTTTTAGATCCTACAATTGGTATCAGAACCCTGCATACCGGTCAACACCCTACAAGGATGGCAACAGAGTTTCCTTCATCGCAATTCAGAGAAGGACATTCTACACAACGTCTACCACTATTTGATGGATCGAACTACAACTAATGGAAGTGTAGAATGAAGATTTACTTGCAATCGCTTAACTACGAACTATGAAATATACTAGAAGTAGCGTACACCAAACTGACTACCAATTACAGCGCCTGGAGTGAAGAACAAAAGAAGTTACAAATCTTGATGCCAAAGCAATGAATGTACTTTTCTGTGCCTTGAATAAAGAAGAATTCAATCGCGTGTCAACAGCCAGGTCTGCAAATCAAATATGGCAAACTCTATAGGTAACACATGAAGGCACAAATAAGGTTAAAGAATCTAAAATTTCTATTCTTATCCACAGGTTTGAACTCTTCTAAATGAAGGAGAATGAAACCACCTCAGAAATTGTAACGCCCCGATCCGGCGGGTACGGAGACGTTACTGCGACGTACATACGCAGGTCGGAAATACCCTCACGTATATACGCTAAGCATCAGTAAAGGCAAGTAAAAGAGTACGGAAGCACGTGGCAATCAAACATTCCAACATAAAGATTACATTGTTATCACAGAGCGTGATATACTGGTACATGTACATTATATCACAGCCAGATACAAAAGTAAAATTACAATTTGTACAACAAAAGGTGCTCACGGGCTGAGAAGAAGATCCCCGAGCTAGCAGGAGGATTCAGGAACGGAAGGAGCTAGGACAAATCAGCTTGTTCCGAGAAATAGGCTTGATCTTCAGTGGAGGGCTCCACTTCAATCCACGCTTCAGAACCTGAACATACAAATTCAAGGGAGTCAGGACCTCCCAAACAAATGATCAGGTTACAGCCGAGTGGCATAAGAGATATGAGTAGGAGAGTTGAAGTAGTATCATGAATAATCAGCCAGCAAGTAAAGGAAGCATAACGAGTTAAAGTTGGGAAGACATTGTACTAGCTTAGGCTACGACCTCATGAGACTAGTACCTCGAGGGAATAATCCAAACAAGGAAACCCTCATCTATATACCCTTATCTGGACCTCCCAAACAAATGATCAGGTTACAGCCGAGTGGCATAAGAGATATGAGTAGGAGAGTTGAAGTAGTATCATGAATAATCAGCCAGCAAGTAAAGGAAGCATAACGAGTTAAAGTTGGGAAGACATTGTACTAGCTTAGGCTACGACCTCATGAGACTAGTACCTCGAGGGAATAATCCAAACAAGAAAACCCTCATCTATATACCCTTATCTCATGTCACCGTAATCCAAGCGCATCAAATGGATCCACAGTTGACGTCTTTTATTATTATTACTTGTCTTACTCTGATGTCTAGCTATGTGATCTAGCGTCCCAGCACACATAGATCCACATTCGAGTAAGCAAGGTTGTTATTGGAAACTAGCGGGGGTATCAACGAACAATGTTTACAGTGGGTCCCGTGCATACCCGGGACCACGGCCCAGGATTGTTCCGTTGCTGGTGGACGGAACCTGCCGCAAGGCGTACAGTAGGGTCTTATAGGATGCCTTGTCAAGATGGTACCAAGAAGGAGGGAGCCAGCGCTCCCCTCGGTCACCTGGAGGCCCTCAGGTCAAACCGGAAAATGTAGTTGCACAACATACCTAAAACCACTGTAAACACGAACATATATTGATAGCCGCATGTTTCCCCCCGACCCGATGTAAGTTGTCTCATTTTATGAGTTATTTAGGTAATTATCCGATTTCGGGAATGAGCAGGAACAAGCCCGGAATATTATGAAGACGGGAGTATAAGGAGTACAATGTGTACTATCACATAATTCAAGTTTGTAAAACAAGATGCCCGGTTACCATTCCCGTTATCGTGATAATTAAAAGAGTCAAGTGTGTCATGCCTGGTGTCAAGAGATAGCATGACAAGAGGAGATATTCGTCAAGTGACAAGTCATGTAATAACAATATATATAATACATGTCCCGAGGATAAGGTCCATGTTCAAGGAAATGATTAACCACAGCAGGCAGCCTAACTTAGTCGACTAGGGAGAAGCAAGTAGTCGACTTATGAAGGGTTAGTCGACTATAGAGGAAGGCCAAGTCGAATAATAAGGCCGCGTCTCATAGAGCCGCGTCTTCAGGAAAAAGTTAGTCGACTAGGAAAAAAATGGGTAGTCGACTAATAAGGCCGCGTCTCAGAGAGCTGCGTCTTCAGGAAAAAGTTAGTTGACTAGGGGAAAAAGATAGTCGACTAATAAGGTCGCGTTTTCAGAAAAAGGGCGCGTCTCAAATAAGCTAGTCGACTTGAGGTAAGGGAGTAGTCGACTAATAAAGGGTTCAAGTCGACTAATGACTGGGTCAAGTCGACTAACAGAGTGCAAACAGAGAGCAGAACCTGACTTTTGAGGGTTGGGTTTATTGATAAAAATTACAAGTATGAAAATAGTTATCCATGTCTTGGCGAGTAAAGTTACTCGCCCAAAAATGTTCCTTTGATGCGTCCGACGCTCCGGGAGAAGAATACCAAGTGAGGATGAGTCCTTGTCAAAGTTGTCGTCACTTATCACCAAAACGATTACCGGAATAATCGCGAACGATTACCGGAATAATCTACGGCGATATTGCCGACGAAGAAAAGCTCGGCCCCAATCCAAAAGGAGGATACCGGCCCTAGAGTCTTGCTGATGATGAAGAAGAGCACGGCCCCCAATCCAAAAGGAGATGGCCGGCCTTAAAAGGGAAGGAGAGAGGTTGAAGGTGCAAGTATAGTTCAATTTGACAAAAATGGAATTTTGCAAATGATGTTACGGGGGACGAATCTATGGTTCGTCGGAAAGAGGACGACGAGGAGGTGAAGATGGTATGCTTGGTGGTGGCTACGGTGGTGCAGGTGGTGGTGGAGATGGTGGTGAAGTTTGATGGAGAGGATGGGTTTCTTTGATGTTTCTAGGTGAAAAGAGGTTGAAGAAGATGGTGTAGTTGTTGGAAATAGAGGAGGAGATGGAGGAGAGAATGACGGTGGAATTTGTGGTGAAAATGAAGGAAAAATGGTGGAGGAATGGGTGGCTAAAGGGAGCAAGGGGCTATTTTCCTTGCTCTCTGTTGGTGGCTGCAGGAAACAAGGAAGAAGAAGAGAAAAAGTGAAGAAGAGAGAGGAAGAAGGAAAGGTGGGGGGTTATATATAAAGGGAAGAGAAAATAATATAATATGCCTCGCCTTACAAAACAAAGGAAACGCACATGACAAAAGTTGCGTCTCCCACTCCAAACGCAGCCCTCATTCTCCCGTTTAGGCCAAAATGGGCCAAACGCGGGAATTAAAGCCGCGCCCAGGGAAATGCGAATTTGGCGTTTGACCGAAAGGACAAAAGTCATAATGACTTGATTGGAATTGATTAGCAGTGCATTAAATGCGGCATGGAGAGGATCTCTGCATTAATTGCAGAATCCAGTTGGCGAAACTTGCGTTTGAGGAAGGAGAGAGAAAATGGAAAAAGAGAAAAGTGGAATATTTGGATAAATTCTCGGTATCTGGGAAAATACCGAAAACTCCGGAAAAGTCCAAAAATTTAAGTATCTCAAAAGTCTCGCAAAAATTCTCAAAAATAATAATTATTATTTTAAGATTTTTAGTGAAATCGGTTTTCAGAAATTCAATTCCATTTTCAAAATAAAAATCCGGAATCCACTGTAAACGGTGTCTACACCGGGTAGGCCGGATTTTTGATAAATTCTAAAAATTCTCAAAAAAAATCATTTAGATAGAAATCATAATTTTAAGGAATACTGTGAAAGCCGTTTCTAGATTCTCAACTCCGTTTGTAAATTAAAAATCTGAGAGTCGGTCAGCGACACTGGTCGACACCGGTTTTGAAGATTTACAATTAAATTCTGAAAAATTCTAGAAAATCATGAAAAATCTAGAATATTAAAAATAATATTTGAAACTGAAATCGGTCAAATTTGATTACCAAAAAGGTCAAATCATGCAGTACTGCTATATGAGTAAGAATTTAAATAACAGAAAATAAAATAAAATAAAATAAAATAAAAATACTCTCCAAAAATCAGGATACATAACTGTGTACGTATACCGAGGATGGGGTGTTACAATCCATCCACCTTATCAAAAAATTTTGTCCTTGAAATTTCGATAATAGGGATGTTAAAGAATAGGGGCAAGGAATTTTACCAACTAAGATGGAAAGAGTTGGGGGTAACGTTCACGAATAATATCCTCTCGTTCCCATGTAGCTTCTCCTGGGGCATGCCTATTCCAAGAAACCAGTACCAATGGTATTGCCTGATTTTTCAATGTTTTAACACTTCTGTCCAGAATGGCCATCGGCTGCTCCTTGTAGGATAAATCTGGTAGTAGTTCCAATTCTGAATGATCTAGAATGTGACTTTCATCCTTGACATACTTCCTCAACTGTGATATATGGAATACATTATGTATTCCTTCTAAGGATGGTGGCAATGCCAATCGGTAAGCCACATCTCCCACACGATCCAAAATTTCAAATGGACCGATGTATCTTGGACTAAGTTTTCCACGAGTACCGAACCGAATATCCCTTTTGTTGGTGATATCCTTAAAAATACGTGATCACCTGTTCTGAATTCCAACGGTCTTCTATTAGTGTCTGCCCAACTCTTCTGTCGGCTCTGTGCTGCCCGGAGATGATCTCTTATAATTCGGACTTTCTCTGTTGTCTGAACTAGAATATCAGGTCCCATAAGTCTTCTTTCGCCGACTTCATCTTAACATATTGGTGACCTGCATTTCCTGCCATATAGTGCTTCAAATGGAGCCATCTTGATACTGGCCTGATAGCTGTTATTATAAGAGAATTCTACCAAATGAATATAGTCTTCCCATGACCCTTTAAATTCTACCATGCAGGCTCGCAACATGTCTTCAAGGATTTGGATAGTTCGTTCAGATTGTCCATCTGTCTGAGGATGATATGAGGTACTGAATTTCAGACAAGTTCCCAAATTTTCTTGGAGACTTTCCCAGAAATGTGATCGGAATCTCGTGTCTCTATCTGACACGATGCTAACTGGAATTCCATGCAGACGAACGATTTCTTTCATATATTTATCTGCATGAACTTCTGTTGACTGACCTACTCTGAAGGGTAGAAAGTGAGCTGCTTTTGTGAGGCGGTCAACGATCACCCATACTGCATTGTTACCCTTAGGACTGCGGGGTAGAGCTGTAACAAAATCCATGGTGATATGTTCCCACTTCCATTCGGGTATCGGCAACGGTTGTAGAAGTCCAGCTGTTCTCTGATGTTCTGCCTTTATTTGCTGACAAAACAAGCATTTTGCCACATACTGGGCTATCTCCCTTTCATGGCATTCCACCAAAACTTCAGCTTCAAGTCTTGATACATTTTATTTCCTCCTGGGTGTATGGAATAAGCTGAACTGTGTGCCTCTGCCAAAACTTTCTGCCGAACTCCCCTTGGGGTACACAAATTCTGTCACCAAAATAAAGTGCATCATCCGAATGAATACACATATCTGTTCTCACTCCAGCTTCTACTTGAGCCCTGAATTTCTATAATCTGGGGTCCCCTTTTGGGCTTCCTTAATTTCGCTTATCAGGGTTGGTTGAACCTGGAAGGTCATTAGTTGACCTGACTCATCTGCTCCTTGTATTAGTATCAAGTCCAACTTCATGATTTCCCGAAGCAATTCCCTCTATTGAGTAAGTTGTAATAATACTTTGTTTTCTGGTCTCCTGCTTAATGCATCTGGGACTGTATTGTCTTTACTAGGATGGTACTGTAAGTCTATGTCATAGTCGGCCATCAATTCAAGCCACCGCCTTTGCCTAATGTTTAGTTCTTTCTGTGTGAAGATATACTTAAGGCTCTTATGATCAGTATAGATCAATACTTTGTCCCCCAGAAGGTAGTGTCTCCAGATCTTCAATGCAAAAATTACCGCCGCCAGTTCTAAGTCATGGGTTGGGTAATTTCTCTCATGTGGTTTTAATTGCCTAGATGCATAAGCTATGACATGACCATGCTGCATTAATACACATCCTAGGCCTTTTCCGGATGCATCACTATATATAACCATCCTCCTGTTCCCGAGGGAGTCTTCAGGATTGGAGCTGAAATAGTCTTTCCTTTAATTGCTCAAATGCTGCAGTACATTCTTCTGACCATAGGTACCTTTCTCCCTTTCTGGTGAGCTTTGTTAATGGGGCTGCAATTTGGAGAAGTCTTGTACAAATCTTCTGTAATATCTGGCTAATCCAATAAAGCTTTTAATTTCTGTTACTGTCCTGGGGATTGGCCAATCTTTAACTGCCTGGATCTTGTTAGGGTCAACTGAAATTCCTTCTTCTGAAACTACGTGACCCAAGAATGCTATACGGTCTAACAAGAACTCACACTTGCTTTCCTTTGCATAAAGTTGTTCCTGCCGGAGAGTCTGTAGCACTATTCTCAAGTATTCTGCATGCTCTCTGTCATTCTTAGAATATATCAAGATATCATCGATGAACACCACGACAACTGGTCCAAATATGGCGAGAAAACTCGGTTCATTAAATCCATAAAGACAGCTGGGGCATTGGTTACTCCGAAGGGCATGACTAGAAACTCGTAATGACCATAGCGAGTTCGGAATGCTGTCTTCGGAATATCTTCTTTCTTCACTTTCAGTTGGTGATAACCTGATTGTAAATCCAGTTTGGAAAAACACCCGGGCCCCATGAAGTTGATCAAAAAGGTCATCAATTCTTGGTAAAGGATACTTATTCTTGATGGTAACCTTGTTTAATTCTCTGCAGTCTATACACAACCTCTTACCACCATCTTTCTTGTTGGCCAATAGCACTGGAGCTCCCCATGGTGAAGTACTTGGTCTAATCAATTCCTTGTCAGAATATTCCTGTAACTGCTTCTTTAGAACTTCTAACTCAGTAGGCGCCATTCTGTATGGAGCTTTAGATATTGGGACTGTGCCCGGAATGATATCAATAGAGAACTCAATTACTCTAACGGGTGGAAGTCCTGAGATCTCCTTAAATACTTCTGGAAACTCATTCCAAACTGGTACTCCCTTTTTCTGGATCTCAGCAGCAGTCATCTGTGTTTTTCCCTTGGCAGGTTTGTGTTCTCCTTCAAATTGAAACTCAGGCTGAAGCGGTATTCTGAAAATGACTTTCTTGTTTCGACAATCAATGACCGCATGGTATTTGCTGAGCCAAGTCATGCCTAAGATTACGTCGTACCCCTTAGTATCTAGTACGAGCATATCCACTGTTAATGTCCTGTCACACAGTTCCACCGGACAATCTACACAAATTCTGTTAGAGATGACTACCCCATTACCGGTACTAATCTCCCACTGGTGGTCTAAAGATTCAACAGGTATAGAGTTCAAAGCAATGAATTATCTGATATGTAACAATGAGAAGCGCCAGAATCAAAGAGGGCTAAGACAGGTTTAGAGTGCACCATAATCTTACCTGTTACCACCTCTCCAGAAGTTTGGGCCCTTCCCACTGTCAAGTTGTAGGCCCGTCCTCTTCCACTACCTGCTGTTGTTCTTCCTCCCCTTGGAGCTGGGCGAAAAACCCGTTGTTGTGGAGGAGGGGGCCCTTCCGACCATCGGCCCTGGGTTCCTCTGACCAATAGGAGCAGGAAGTGCTGGTAGGGTCCTGTTCATCATCCCAGTTCTCTTAAGGGGACAGCCTTCTATTGTGTGATCACCGGATCCACATGCCAGGCACAACCCATTAGCCCTGCGACAATCCTTTGCAAGTGACCTGACCTCTGGCAATAATTACAAACAGGAACTATTTGAGTTGACTGAGGAGGGGCTGACCGAAATGGTCTTCTAACCATTGGGACTTTTGCAGTCCTGACTGGACCTCCTCTGCCCAGCTGTTGAAATGGCCTCTTCATGGCTTGTTTTCTCATCTGATCAAGATTCTTTTTCTCCAATCCTCGCTCCACTTCCGAGCTACAGTGAGGACCGGAATACGTTTTCAGCTGCTGGGGAATCAAAAGGACTTGAATATTCATTTGTAAGCCCTGCTGAAATCTGCTTGCCCGTTTCTCCTCATCAGCTATCATATATGGAGCAAAACGACTCAGCCTTAAGAACTCAGCAGCATATTCGTCAACAGACCGGTTCTATTGTTGAAGTCAGATGAATTGTTCTTCCATCTCTTTCTAAGCTGTGGTAGGGAAGAATCTATCATAAAAGCTTTTAGAGAACTGGTACCAAGTGATGGGTTTATCCAGTCTCGCTTCTTCAGCTAGCCACCAGTTCTAGCCACGTCCTTTAATTGGATCTTGGCGACTTCCACCTTATCTTCCTCTAGGACCCGTGCTGCCTTCAAGAGATCTGTTGTGTCAATTAGCCATTGCTCGGCATCTAGCGGTCTCTCTCCCCCCGTAAATATTGCCGGCTGCAACCGCCTGAAGTCTGACACGTTGCCTGGCCTCCGTTCTTGAGGAGCTGCTATCAATCCTTGCCGGAGGATTTCGGTCTGCCTTTGTTGATTCTCCACCATATTCTGGATAACCCTAAGAATATCAGCATTTCCCCTGTGGTTCATCTGTGGCTGCCCAGGATTGTTACGTCCTGCCCTCCTATCCATATCTATGTGGTAAAAGATGTCTGAAAAGAGGAGTGAAAGCAGAAGATAGATGGACTTTAGGAATCGAGGGAAGGAATATCAAGAAAAATGGATAACTTTGTAGTTGGAATGTTTAACCGAAACTCATGCACCCCAACTGCAAATTAAGATCTCATTAATTGCAATTTGGTTGTACTGTAGGTGTGAGAGCCTAGGCTCTGATACCAACCTGTAACGCCCGATCCGGCGGGTACGGAGACGTTACTGCGACGTACATACGCAGGTCGGAAATACCCTCACGTATATACGCTAAGCATCAGTACAGGCAAGTAAAAGAGTACGGAAGCACGTGGCAATCAAACATTCCAACATAAAGATTACAATGTTATCACAGAGCGTGATATACTGGTACATGTACATTATATCACAGCCAGATACAAAAGTAAAATTACAATTTGTACAACAAAAGGTGCTCACGGGCTGAGAAGAAGATCCCCGAGCTAGCAAGAGGATTCAGGAACGGAAGGAGCTAGGGCAAATTAGCTTGTCCGAGAAATAGGCTTGATCTTCAGTGGAGGGCTCCACTTCAATCCACGCTTCAGAACCTGAACATACAAATTCAAGGGAGTCAGGACCTCCCAAACAAATGATCAGGTTACAGCTGAGTGGCATAAGAGATATGAGTAGGAGAGTTGAAGTAGTATCATGAATAATCAGCCAGCAAGTAAAGGAAGCATAACGAGTTAAAGTTGGGAAGACATTGTACTAGCTTAGGCTACGACCTCATGAGATTAGTACCTCGAGGGAATAATCCGAACAAGGAAACCCTCATCTATATACCCTTATCTGGACCTCCCAAACAAATGATCAGGTTACAGCCGAGTGGCATAAGAGATATGAGTAGGAGAGTTGAAGTAGTATCATGAATAATCAGCCAGCAAGTAAAGGAAGCATAACGAGTTAAAGTTGGGAAGACTGTACTAGCTTAGGCTACGACCTCATGAGACTAGTACCTCGAGGGAATAATCCAACAAAGGAAAACCCTCATCTATATACCCTTATCTCATGTCACCGTAATCCAAGCGCATCAAATGGATCCACAGTTGACGTCTTTTATTATTATTACTTGTCTTACTCTAATGTCTAGCTATGTGATCTAGCGTCCCAGCACACATAAATCCACATCCGAGTAAGCAAGGTTATTATTGGAAACTAGCGGGGGTATCAACGAACAATGTTTACAGTGGGTCCCTTGCATACCCGGGACCACGGCCCAGGATTGTTCCGTTGCTGGTGGACGGAACCTACCGCAAGGCGTACAGTAGGGTCTTATAGGATGCCCTTGTCAAGATGGTACCAAGAAGGAGGGAGCCAGCGCTCCCCTCGGTCGCCTGGAGGCCCTCAGGTCAAACCGGAAAATGTAGTTGCACAACATACCTAAAATCACTGTAAACACGAACATATATTGAGCCGCATGTTTCCCCTGACCCGATGTAAGTTGTCTCATTTATGAGTTATTTAGGTAATTATCCGATTTCGGGAATGAGCAGGAACAAGCCCGGAATATTATGAAGACAGGAGTATCAGGAGTACAATGTGTACTATCACGTAATTCAAGTTTGTAAAAACAAGATGCCCGGTTACCATTCCCGTATCGTGATAATTAAAAGAGTCAAGTGTGTCATGCCTGGTGTCAAGAGATAGCATGACAAGAGGAGATATTCGTCAAGTGACAAGTCATGTAATAACAATATATATAATACATGTCCCGAGGATAAGGTCCATGTTCAAGGAAATGATTAACCACAGCAGGCAGCCTAACTTAGTCGACTAGGGAGAAGCAAGTAGTCGACTTATGAAGGGTTAGTCGACTATAGAGGAAGGCCAAGTCGACTAATAAGACCGCGTCGTTCAGGAAAAAGTTAGTCGACTAGGGAAAAATGGGTAGTCGACTAATAAGGCCGCGTCTCAGAGAGCCGCGTCTTCAGGAAAAAGTTAGTCGATTAGGGGAAAAAGATAGTCGACTAATAAGGTCGCGTTTTCAGAAAAAGGGCGCGTTTCAAATAAGCTAGTCGACTTGAGGTAAGGGAGTAGTCGACTAATAAAGGGTTCAAGTCGACTAATGACTGGGTCAAGTCGACTAACAGAGTGCAAACAGAGAGCAGAACCTGACTTTTGAGGGTTGCGTTTATTGATAAAAATTACAAGTATGAAAATAGTTATCCATGTCTTGGCGAGTAAAGTTACTCGCCCAAAAATGTTCCTTTGATGCGTCCGACGCTCCGGGAGAAGAATACCAAGTGAGGATGAGTCCTTAGTCAAAGTTGTCGTCACTTATCACCAAAACGATTACCGGAATAATCTACGACGATATTGCCGACGAAGAAAAGCTCGGCCCCAATCCAAAAGGAGGGTACCGGCCCTAGAGTCTTGCTGATGATGAAGAAGAGCACGGCCCCCAATCCCAAAAGAGGTGGCCGGCCTTAAAAGGGAAGGAGAGAGGTTGAAGGTGCAAGTATAGTTCAATTTGACAAAAATGGGATTTTGCAAATGATGTTACGGGGGACTAATCTATGGTTCGTCGGAAAGAGGACGACGAGGAGGTGAAGATGGTATGCTTGGTGGTGGCTACGGTGGTGCAGTGGTGGTGGAGATGGTGGTGAAGTCTGATGGAGAGGATGGGTTTCTTTGATGTTTCTTGGTGAAAAGAGGTTGAAGAAGAGTGTAGTTGTTGGAAATAGAGGAGGAGATGGAGGAGAGAATGACGGTGGAATTTGTGGTGAAAATGAAGGAAAAATGGTGGAGGAATGGGTGGCTAAAGGGAGCAAGGGGTGTTTTCCTTGCTCTCTGTTGGTGGCTGCAGGAAACAAAGAAGAAGAAGAGAAAAGTGAAGAGAGAGGAAGAAGGAAAGGGGGGTGGTTATATATAAAAGGAAGAGAAAATAATATAATATTGCCTCGCCTTACAAAACAAAGGAAACGCACATGACAAAAGTTGCGTCTCCCACTCCAAACGCAGCCCTCATTCTCGCGTTTAGGCCAAAATGGGCCAAACGCGGGAATTAAAGCCGCGCCCAGGGAAAATGCGAATTTGGCGTTTAACCGAAAGGACAAAAGTCATAATGACTGATTGGAATTGATTAGCAGTGCATTAAATGCGGCATGGAGAGGATCTCTGCATTAATTGCAGAATCCAGTTGGCGAAACTTGCGTTTGAGGAAGGAGAGAGAAAATAGGAAAAGAGAAAAGTGAAATTTGGATAAATTCCCGGTATCTGGGAAAATACCGAAAACTCCGGAAAAGTCCAAAAATTTAAGTATCTCAAAAGTCTCCCAAAAATTCTCAAAAATAATAATTATTATTTTAAGATTTTTAGTGAAATCAATTTTCAGAAATTCAATTCCATTTTCAAAATAAAAATCTGAGAATCCACTGTAAACGGTGTCTACACCGGGTAGGCCGGATTTTTGATAAATTCTAAAAATTCTCAAAAAAATCATTTAGATAGAAATCATGATTTTAAGGAATACTGTGAAAGCCGTTTCTAGATTCTCAACTCCGTTTGTAAATTAAAAATCCGAGAGAGTCGGTCAGCGACACTGGTCGACAACGGTTTTGAAGATTTACAATTAAATTCTGAAAAATTCCAGAAAATCATGAAAAATCTAAAATATTAAAAAAATAATATTTGAAAAGAAATCGGTCAAATTTGATTACCAAAAAGGTCAAATCATGCAGTACTGCTGTATGAGTAAGAATTTAAATAATAGAAAATAAAAATAAAATAAAATAAAATAAAATAAAAAAATACTCTCCAAAAATCAGGATACATAACTGTGTACGTATACCGAGGATGGGGGTTACAGAAATGGTTACATGATCACCGACATTAAATCCTTAGTAGTCCTTGGAAAGGAATACACTCAAGTCAAAAAAGTGAGAAAAGTTCTTCGTGCACTCACACCAGATTAAGAGAAGAAGACTACTGCAATTGAAGAAACAAAATGATCTCTCAACTATGTCATTAGAAAACTTTATTGGTAATTTAATGGTATATGAAGTACAACTTGAAGACAGGAAGAATGATGACCTTCAACTTCCATCAAAGAAGAAAGATTTGCCTTCCATGCATCCTCAGATACGGACAATTCAGATGATGATAAAGAGGAGATGGCAATGCTCTCAAGAAAATTTAGAAAGTTCTTGAAACAAGGTAAGTTTAATCCTATATATTTTAATTGTAATAAAACAGGTCATATGAAGAAGGATTGCCCATTACTCAAAAAATAAAGGAAATTCAATAGCAAAAAGTTCAAAAAGAAGAAAGATTATCAAGCATCATGGGAGAATAGTGATTCATCTTCCTCTGAAGAAGAAGAAACAAGTGAACATGCCAACATATTTTTATGACTCAAGAAGAAGATGAGGTACAATATACTGAATTCTTAGATGCATTTCATGAACTATATAATGATCTTAAGAATGAAAAGATGAAAAATAAAATTTTATCAAAGGAAAATGAAAGACTTCACAAAGAAAATGAACTTCATGTTTCTAAGTTGTCTTTCTTAAATTCTCAAGAAGATGATTTTGAAAAAGTTATATATCTTTGAAAAGAGATAATGAGAATTTTTTAAAAGAAAATATTTCCTAAAAAAAAGAAACTATGTCTTAAATGAAAGAATTTCTATTTTAGATAAAGACATAACAAGTTTCAAAGATAAATATGAAGAACTTTTGAATAAAGTGACAAAGTTTAATAAAGAAAAAGAATATTTAAATGATATATTGTCATATCAAAAGATTTCATATAATCATTTTGGACTTGGATTTTCAAAAGATAAGCATATTGGTCTTGATTGTTCAAAAAATAATATTGAAAGAACTATACATATCTACAAAAAGAATAATGATAATTCTTTTGTTAAGAAGACCATGAAATCAAAGTATAAATATATTTGGATTCCTAAAAATCTAAATATAGACACAAATGCTTATATTACATCATATGTACATGATATATATAATTCATGCAATTATGTTTATACTAACAGATGGAAACAAAATTCAAATTAGGTTTGGATTTCTGAAGGTTAAAAATTTTGATCATGTTATGATTGGTGCCATTAACAATGTTTTATCTTATAGGTACCATACAAAGAAAAGAGAATATCTGATGATATAAGTTATTTCTAACATTTAAAAATATATCATATGTATGTTATGATGCAGGGGGAGAACACTTGTCATATATATTTGTTATAACCTATTGTCTGCAGGGGGAGTTTCTCTATTGGGGGAGCTTGTGCATACACACATTGTTATCATCAAAAAGGAGGAGAATGTTGGAACTTATTTTGATGATAATAAATGTAATTTGTAATATTTTTGTGTATTTTTTAGATATTTGTTAAAAGCCTTGATCACATACAAAATAGTCCTATTAGTAGACTTGACCCTTCCTATTAGTAGACTAATTGAATTGTTAGTCGACTTATTAACTTTATTAGTCGACTTATACATGTTGTAGGCAACTAATAGTTCTCCGCTAGTCGACTAATAGCAGTTTCCAGAGACTTGCATATCTGTATCAGCCTTGATGTAGTCGACTTGCTTTCTTGATTAGTCGACTAATCCAGTTATAATATACCTATACTAGTTGACTAACCCCCAACCCCTAGTCGACTTAAGCAGTTTGTAACTGTTGTACAGTTATTGAATTCTAGTGTTTTATCCAACATTTTAATATTCAAATTTGTCCTGATAACTACCCTAACTAACCATAGATTTCACCTATAAATAGGGATGTCGTCTAGGCTAAAACATCAATTCACATCAATAGTTTTCTGTTCAAAAAACTCTGTTCAAAAATCTATTTTTCAGAAAACTGTTTCCACTTTCTATTCTTCACACAAATTCAAATACTTTAGTGAAGAATTCTGAGAGTCCATCCATAAGGAGTCCTTGTTCACAATCACATACCAATCTCAAGGCTTATAGGATTGTTTGTAATTACTCAAAGAAAGGAGTTGTACAAGGTGTCTTCTCGGTGTTGAAGAGTTGTACGAATTTGGCAAAAGTTGTTTGTTAAGTGGTGTACAAGGTATTAGTTTTGGGTGTACAAAATTAAGGATAAGGAAAATCTCAAGCGGGTTGCTTGGGGACTGGATGTAGGTCAAGAGGACTGAACCAATAAAATCTCTTGTGTTTGCGTTTACATTATTTCTGAGATTTGTTTCCTTTTCTTGCAAGTTATTTTATTTAACGCTAATTATCTTTGTTCTAGTGTTGTGTTGACATAATTTTAAGATCCTACATGATTACATAGTACGGGAATTTAATATTAATATCTTGTTAAACTCCTGTTATTCATGATTCTGTTACTCCTGTATCATACTTCTGCTCCTTCTATAAGATGATATTATAAAATAAATTATAATAAAGATTCTTCCCTTATGTATATATGTACTTTTCTCTTGTATAAGCATATAAATATGGTCCTCCTCCAGCTGCTATTCTGCTTTGCGGCATGTTCCGGGCTAGCGCCGAACACCCTGGACCATTGTCTGGGTATGTACGGGACCCATTGTAAACATAGTTCGTTGATACTTCCATCAGTTTCAATAACACTGGTCTTATTTGTAATTGGATGTATGTGTGCGGGGATGCTAGAACACATACCAAAACATATGAATTGAATGAGAAATAATATAATAATAATTTTAAAACAAATCAATGAATGATAATAATAGAAGCGTGTGATATTTGGTCTCTCTTTCGTTCGGGTATTAATATTCATATACAGATTCGAGGGAGTTCCACTAAAGTACCAGCTCTAGTGTGAACTGCCAATGGTATGAGACACTAGTAGGGGATGATTAAATATTAGGCGGTACTAATTGTTATTATTGAATAACTTAAAATACAATACATCTCCCTGTACCTGATATAACTTAATAACCTAACAATAATAATGTCAGGAGCAGATGTTATTCGGTGACTCTCTCATTCAGATAATGGTATGCGCGTGTATGGTTCGGATGAGTTCTGCTGGAGTGGAGACTCCGGTATGACTGTTAGTATTATGGGACACTAGAGGGGAATGAATCAGGAAGTAGTACTAATTATTACTATTGTTATATAATTAAGTTATTTTGCTTACCTCCTGCATGTTATCATTTTAGTGCTATAGTAATTACTTCGGGTATTTTTGTTTAGCGGACTGTACTTGCTTGACTGAGTCCCGGTACATTGCTCTGTATATAATGATAATATCGGTACGTAGGTTATTTAATCACTCCCTCGTTCAGGTAATGATTTTGGATATCGTAATTCAGATGAATCCTGCTGGAGTAAGAATTCTGGTGTGGATATCCAGTGGCAGAGAATGACTAAAATAACTAACGATACTGATTATTATTGATTTATAATTGTAGTGCATTGTATGCCACCTGACTGAAATGATAATTGTGTTATTGAATTTCCCGACTTGCATATTTGAATCACATCAATATGATGATAACATACTAATACAATATTCAGGATAACTCAGGTTGTATTAACTCAGATGATGGTGACATGAGGTATAAGGTGTATATATATGAGAGTTTTCTTGTTGGATTATGAAAGTACACATAGAGGGGGTGAATAGGTGTAATGCTAATCAATTACGAAATGCAACAATTAAAATGAATAGTGCAAACGGTTAACTCAAATCAAGAAGTAAAGTCAGATTCCCTATGAAAGGCTCTAGAGCTTCTTCTCTATATTCCTCCAGACAGTGAGCTGAGGTGCTCAATTGCATTCTTGATTGAGTGAGAGAAATTGACAAGTAGAGATAATGCAGGAAATGAATAGCAAGTGCAATTAAAGCAAAAACACGAGTGTATGTAATAGCAAATAGAGTAGAGAAAGAGAGAAAGCAATCACAACATAAGAAATTTGTTTTGAGATTCAAGCATAAAGCTCCACATCTCCGCCTTTATCACGTGAAAGATTTCACTATCCACTAAGGATATTTTACAAAAGAACCTCCATAAAGGAACTACAAGGTCTGCACAAGATTGGAGTGCACAACTCTAACTCTCAATCCGCTACACAAGTCTAGTACAAAGCCAATGAGGTTTACAAGCTCTTGGTGATCACAAAGATCACAAACACTCTCCTTTACAACTCCTATAATATAGAATGAGAAGTGAAGCTCAAGAAGTTTTGTGAGAGAGAAAATTCAGTTGGAATAATTGAATTTAAAAGCTGAAAACTTGTTGAAATTGGTTTGGAAATGAGAGCACTTGAAATAAGAAAACTAGAAAACTTTTTCTTTTGAATATACTTGATTTTCAAAATATTTTCAAAATCAAAAGATGTTTAATCCTCTCCAAATGAACAGTATATAGGCAAGTGATAAATATCATTAGAGGGGTCAATAAGGGTATTAGGAGGGTATTTAAACCCAAAAAGACCAAATATACCCATTGGAGAAAAAGTTAAAAGTTTAGAATTTAAAAACTAGCCATTACTGTAGCTGTGACAGGACTTCGGTCACCGACTACCTACAAACAAAAATAGCCGCTACTTGTCGGTCGACTGCCCAGTCGTCTGATCTTAATATAGACTTTGGGTGCTTCAAAACTTTGACAATCAATCAATCGATCGGTCGATCGCCGACCTGGTCGACCGCTAGGTTTGACGGTCAACCGGTCGATCGTCCGACAAACGTGCACATGTACAAGTGCACAGATTGCCAGTGGTGCATTTCCAATGCACTGGTTTGGTCGACCGGCCGATCGACCGACCCAACCCAAAAGCCATTTTAAATAAAGTTTTTGATATGATTTTTTTAAAATATTTTAAGCCAGTTTGAAATTTGATTTGGCAACACATAGGCTATGAGATATATGTTTAAAACAAGATATAAAAATTTGGAAAATATAACATGTATCAAAAACCAATCCTTGTAAAATATCAAAACCGAAAAACTAGATATGAAAATTTGTATTTTGTGTGTGACTTCTTGAGCATCAATTCTACATTTTACACTTAAACATTCTATTTTCTTACATCATTTCTCTAAGTCTTCAAGCGACCTTCAAGTAGGCTTCTCCAAAAGTCAACCTTGATCATCCGAACTTGAAGCTATTCCTTAAGTGATCTTGAAACTTGAACACCTTACTTTTGAGAAAGAGTAAAATAAAATATCCTTTGAGCCTGAAAAACTTAAACACTTGAACTTGATTAGTATCATAAAACTTCATGCGATTAGTAATCATCAAAATAAAACTGGAGAGTGTACCCTGGGCCAACAATCTCCCCCTTTTGATGATTACAAAATACAAGAGTTATTAAAGTCATATAAAATGAAGAGCTTGAAAAGTTTTCCCTAAAATTATGTTTATCTTTCAAGTTCATGACTAAATGATGTAGTAAGTCATATGCATATAGGTATAGATATGCAATATAGAACATTATTCATAAACAGACCAACCTCCTTCCATGCCTCCAACCACCAAATAATAAGTATGTGATTACATTTCAATTTTGTATTGTTGTCACATTTGCACAATTATTTGTTTATCTTTTATTTAACTTTGCTATTTAACCCTTTTTGTTTATGGTGTGTAGTTACTTAATTAGAAAGATTAGAGAAGAGGAAACTCCTAAATTATCTAGAAACCCTATCTAAATTCAGATCCAAATTCAAATATGTCACAAATCAAGAGAAGAAAAGGATATTCTCAGCATATCTATAGTTCAAATCAAAATTCTGAGAATATATCCAAAGATGACTAGACGAAATGAAATTACAGAAAAAACGCAACTTAAACCGCCACAAAATTGTCGCGAAAAACCCATTTTTTGCCACAAAAACTAAAGTACACCTAGAGGGGGGTAAATAGGTGTAAGGCTAATCTAAGACAAATAATGCAAAATTTAAAAAACTAATTGCAACACACTTAGTGTAACCAAAGAGTGTAACTGAATTCCCGGTGAAGGGCTCTGGACTAACTCCTCTTGATTCCTCTGAATAAGAGTTGAGGTGCTATGTGAAGCTCTCTTGGTAACACAAGTGTGGCACAAAAACAACACAAGCATATTGTTGACACTTATAAAAGACAAGATTCTTATTGGTCCGAACAATGTCTAAACTTGTTGACATTTACAAAAGACAAGTGACAGACGAGCTGAAGACCAGTTTCCACCCATCTCCGAGGGACAAGGAAGCAACTTGGACTCCACTGATCCAGCAAGCAGACAGTGAACCCGAATTGTTTCTAAACAGACCTCAGCAGGTCTAAGATGCTAGCACTTAGCATCACACGAGCCCAAAGAGATAGCCTCGCTTGAGAGGCTAATATCACTCGACTTCGCCTCGAAGCCATCCAAAGCCTCGCCAAGAAGCTAACTCGCAAACTTCGCCACAGAGGACTTTCAACTCCGCCAAAGGGTTTCTTTCGGACTTCGCCAGAAGCTGCTTCTAGCTTCGCTACGAGCTCAATGCGGACAGCTCGCTATTGGTCTGCTATGGTCAACCTTTGACCAATCGAATCTCCGGATGAGATCGGATCCAATCAGATCAAATCCAATTAAGATCAAATCAGAGATCAAATTTGGCAGTTGATTGCCACAATCTCTTGACTCTTCTAAAACGAGTAAGAAGATCACGGGAAATCCTCCAACGATATGGAAAGGATCAAAAAGATCAACCGACCTGCCAATTCTAGTTTCGCAGAAGCTGATCTTAGCCTCGCAGCAAGGCTACTTTCCAGATTTAAACAGATTCGATTCAACCTGTTTCCATATCTTCAAGGGACGATTATACCCTTTGCTCTCCCTATAAATAGCCCACCAGGGGTACAAGGAGAGAGAGATGCATACAAGAGGACTCCACAAGCAGAGGCTTCTTCACAAAGCACCGTGCGCTCTCGAATTCAGAGACCTTTTAGAGAATTGCTTTCTCTATCCAGGGTGTTGATACCCTAACATCGTCCTTCTTCTCAAGGAATCTCCGGAACCAGGCGAGAAGGAATTCCTTATTGAAGGCGATTTTGAGAAGCAGTAAGAGGGTTCTACCAACCTTCTGTTCTCTGATTCCCTGAACCAGGCGAGAAGGGAATCTCATCGCTCGCATCGTCAAAGGGACAAAGTGGTCGCGCACTGACCAGACTCCTATCGGCATACTTCTCCAGAATCTCTGAGGAGATCTACTTGTAATCTTTTTAAGAATACTTGTAATTTAGCTCCTCAACCCTTTTTATTGTAAGTTTTTCCCCTTTGCGAACATAATGGAAAACAAGATGGCGACTCCGCTGGGGATCAAATTCTCCACTGCCGAGAATCAAGTGTCGCAATGCGACGAACAGACCTTCAGGTCTGACTCTGAATTCAGAAAAGCCGGTGCAGCCAGAGCTTCTCTGGCTAAATCTTCAAGGAAAGTCTCTGCGGAGACTGAAAAGGTTCCCTGCGAACCTGCTGCGGTCCTCTGGCGCAACAAGCAAGCATGTCCGCAGCCCAAGTCCTGCACTCTCGAGAACTTGGTCATCCAGATTGATCAAGAAAGATTTGAAGAAGTCCTCTCTGGGGGTGACCTGATGCTTCGAGCACGGAAGCACAGGAGGGTCTTCACGACCAAGGTTTCAAATCAGAAGCTAGAGGCAGAATTCTGCCAACACCCCACAACCCCGCGTGTGGCTATTCAGGTCCCTTGTGAACCTAATCATCTTCCATCAAGGCGGATATGGAGGCCTAAACAGAAGTTTCTGATCGAAGCTTCAGGCGTAATTACGCCAAAATTGCGCCTCTCTCGTGAAGAAAAGGGTAAAATGCCTGTCTTCCCCGACAATGCTGCCAGCCACGAAGTCGAGACGGCAATCATACCGTCGCCCAATTCAAGAGTAGCAAAGCCTTCTGACAGCCTCGCTTTCACAAGTGAAGCTACTGTACCAAAGCATACTCATTGGATCCATGGCCGCGAGGCTAGGGCCAAAGAGTTATCTAAGGCCGATCCCCTTCGCAGCGGAACAGCGGGCAAAGCACCACGGCGTGCTCCGCTCTCCAGTTCATCAGGCACATAGCTCGCACCTGCTGGCGAAGCTAGAGCTGAAGTACTGTTCAGTACCAATCCCTCCCGCATGGATAAGAAGAACGGAGCGTCATCCCATGCGCGCTCCAAGAAGGCCTCTCTACGAGGTTGTTCAGGCTCTGTTAAGCCTGACCTGCGAGAATTCTTGGCAAACAAGCGGAAGTTGGAGCCCCTCTGAACTACTTCCCCCTATTGTCAAAGAGGATGCCAGCTTGTGACAATCCACTCAGCCCACTGCCGGCTATACCCAACCGTGGCTGCATCTCCGCACCGACAATCGGTGTTTAATCGGCTGTCCGCACATATTCCAACGAAGCATCACAAGAGAGGCGCCCCGCGAAGTCCAGCTTCTGTATCCGTCAACATGACCGGAAGAGGTCGAGAGCGGCGCAAGGGAGGTCAAACATCTGACGACACCCCCTACAGCTCCCCAGATCCGGACTACAGCCCAGGCTTAGGCGAAGTCTTGGTGCATGAAGAAGGTGTTTTTCGAAACACCAGATCCAGGGTGGCGATACCCTACACTTATGAACAGCCTTCCTCCTCGACGACCCTAGCCTCGCCAGAGCCCAGGAGATCACTCCAATCATCGGACGAAGAAGATGAAGATAGTGGGTACGCCTCTTCGGCGACAGTTAGCTCGGTGCGAACAGACAGAGCATCAGTCAATATGGCTGATAACATCAACGACGATCTTCGTCGGCGCCTGGAAGCTCAGGAGCGAACTTCCAGAACTCAGTAAGAGGCTCTGGACAATATTCAACAGATGCTCGCTCAACTCCTCAATAACCGGAATAACAATGATGCCGGGAGCAATCACGATGAGGAGGAACACTTCAGCAATGAGCAACCAAAGCCGGAGAAATCTAAGGAGGGTTCTTCCTTAGACGCCGAAGTCCTTAAGGGCCTCCAGGCTCAAATTGCTTCCCTAGCTCAGAGGGATGAATTAAAGAGGGTAGGGGCAGTCCGTCCTTATCCGCTGGAGTGGGATTCGATGCCATATCCACCGAAGTTCAAACCACCAACATTGCATACCTATGACGGAAAGAGCTCGCCAAATCAGCACATCTACTATTTCCGGTCTCAGACTGGTAATGTTAGAAGCAATGACGCCATCATGGCTAGGCTTTTCATTGGCACCTTAAAGGGGGTGGCATTTGACTGGTTTCGCAGTCTTCCCCCGGGCTCTATCAACTCTTGGATCGACCTGGAAACTCGGTTCCTCTCTCGTTTCTATAAGGATGATACCGAAGTAACCATGGACAAGCTCCTCTCCACTGTACAGAGGAAGAGCGAATCTGTCCGTGACTACATTGAACGGTTCAGAAACTTATCCTTGATGTGCCCAGTAGGGATGCCATTACCCATGCTCTTACAGACATGCAGACACAACTTCTTAGACCAAGTGGAAGTTCGCATGGGGGCTGTCAAAGCCCACACTTGGAAGGAATTGGTCGAACAAGCAGAGATAGCCGAGAAGTCAGCTAAAAAGTTCGAACCATCCGCCCCTAGAGGCAAGTGGGGGATGAACAACAAAGGGCGTAGCGACCTACCGCAATCTTCTCAAGCTAAAGGCAAAGAGACTATGTCTGTGGAGTTATCCGGAGATGTGCAGTCGAAGGCCAGGAAGAGCATCTCCAACAGCTAGGAGTCTAAGTTCCCTCCAAAGCAGTACTCCTTCAAAGACGATCAGGTGGTCACGATATTCTATCTGCTCCACAAAGGGAACAAAATGAAGCTGCCAGATGCTCGGCGTCCCAATGAGATAGGGCGCACAAACGACCCTAAATATTGTCTCTACCATAGGATGATCCACCATCCTACTGACAAGTGTTATGTCCTCAAGGACAGGATACAAGCCCTGGTCGATGCCGGAGTTCTGACGTTGAAGACGGAGCAAAAGAAGGTTACTGCCAATATGGTGACCCTCGAGTTTGGCAAAGCTCCAAAGATCACAATTCCTGACGGGACTTATTCAGTCCCTGCACCACGATTGGAAGTCAAGCATCCTCCAGCTACAGCTCAAAACAATAAGGGTCTTGTTCCCTTAACATTGGAGACAGGAGAAGTCATGTGGATACATCCAGACCTCGTCCAAGACATACAGCGGGATTCGAAAAAGCCCAACTCAAAAGGCAAGTCTTGCAATGTCATCTCCATCTTGCCAGACGACGGCAATCTCACATCGGCCTCCCTCAGTGATTCCGAAGGAGAAAGGCATGCTTGCGTAGCGCAAGCCGATGCGCCTCAACAGACGGGCACCGATCCAGAAAATTATACTTGAGGCAGTATGAAAGTCTACTGACGAGATACAATGACAAACGACGTCAGTACAAATACCAGCATTCGCTCCAATCCCAGCAAAGGGAAAAGAGAGGGCTAAGGAGGTACGATTCGACCACGTGTTGAAGAAAACCACCAGGCCAAGGGTTTGATACGCCCTTTCGGTTTGACATATTGGCTCAGCTGGACAATATCCCAGCTCGTATCACTATACACGAGCTCCTTTGCCTCTCAAAAGAGACAAGAGAAGCACTCAGGGATGCGCTAGCCAATTCAGAATCCTTTCTGACATGCGTGCCTGAAATCCCTAACGACGACGTTCAGTCTCCTTGCCCAGAATGTCATCATACACAACCAAAGGTGCCTGCCATTACATTTACAGCGGAAGATATGCTTCTCAAAAAACAACAAGCATGATCGACCTCTGTACTACACCGGATATATCGGTTCAACGTGCATCGAAAGAGTACAAGTCGATCCGGGGTCCGCACTCAGCATCATCCCCAAAAGGCTTCTCTACTTCCTCGGCATACCATTGTACAGGTTGTCCGCAACCACTACTACAATATATGGTTTCAACGCCGGGAGCAGTCATCCACTGGGAAAAATTCGACTCCGTTGCAGAATCGGGAGTCTGAAGTCAGAAGTGACATGCTATGTCATTGATGCTGACACTTCATATAACCTGCTGCTGGGACGGCCATGGATCCATGCCAATGGGATCGTTCCCTCTACTCTGCACCAGTGCTTCAAATATGTTGAAGATGAAGCGACAGTACGAACTGTCTTTGCTGAGAAGCAACCATTCAAAGGGGTGGAAAATTACTTCACTGACGCTCTCCTGTATCAAGAGACCGGTGGAGCACTCAAAGAACCGTTGTCGGACGATGATGAAAGTGGCAACGAGGTGGATTCGAAATCCGAAATAGGCATGCCAGCCATTCTGATTGGTGAACCAATTATAGCATGTCTCAATAATCCCTATATAATACTCCTTCAGAGGATGAAGGTGAATGGGTAATTAATGATAATATTTCTTTTGATTATCCCGCGAGTGTTGGGCTATTTGAATGCATTACGGATAGCTCCCTACACATGCCTTTACATAAGCCAAGTGCGTCCAGTACGCCCATGGAATCCGCAGAAGGAGCCGTCTTGGTGATCCCGCCATCCAAAGAAGGTCAGTTACCGATAATCTTCGGTAGAACCCAACAGCGGGGACCTGCGGTCGCAGATTCAAGTTCAGACTCAGACACTCCACAATTCTTTCATTACGCGTGGCCAGCGCGCCATATTATGAAGAAAATGGGGTACGACTTGAAGCATGGAGCAGGCCTGAATTTCGGAAAAGGAAGGCGCGGTTTGATGCGGAACTTTGTGCCTAAAGGGAAGCCTGCAAATTACTATGATAGTACACGCAGGGGGTTAGGATACGTTACACCCACATCGTCAGCAACCGTTCAAGTCAAAGACGATGAACCAATTCCATCACATTCAGCCTCGTCCTCCGAGTGGGACTCAGACGTCAGTGTGGGAATGATGTTCGAAAACCTCACTGTTAATATGACCTCAAGCAGTCAATTGGAGCCCGCAGAAGCCACTGATGAGGAACTATGGGCCCAGCAATTAGACCTTCAATGGGAAAAGCGATTCGAACTGCGCGAGCCACCCACTGAAGACAAGGTGATGCAGGTCAACTTGGGTAGTCAAGACCACCCTAAGCCCATCTTATAAGTGAAAGCCTATCACTTATAGAAAGGGAAGAATTGATAATACTCGTAAGAGAGTATATAGACGTCTTCGCATGGAGCTACGAAGATATGCCCGGACTTGATCCACAGGTCGCTATGCACCGTCTGAACATCAAGCCCAACGTCAAGCCAGTCAAGCAGCAACAACGTCGATTTCGCCCAAACATCATGGAGGTTATTGAAGCCGAAGTTCACAAGCTCATTGCATGTGGCTTCATCCGGGAGGAACAACATTCAGATTGGGTTGCTAATATCGTCCCCATCCTCAAGAAGAACGGGAAAATACGGATCTGCATCGACTACCGTGATCTCAATATGGCCTGTCCTAAGGACGAATTCCCACTACCCATCACCGACGTCATGATCGACAACACATGCGGGTTCGAAAGGATGTCTTTCATGAACGGCTTTTCAGGATACAACCAGATTAAGATGTATCCCGACGACGAGAAGTATACTTCATTCCGAACACCATTGGGGGTATACTGATACACTGTAATGCCCTTCAGACTGAAGAACGCCGGAGCAACCTATCAGCAGGCAATGAGCACAATCTTCCGCGATCATCTCCGAAAAAACGGTGGAGTGCTATGTCGACGACATTGCCGTCAAAAGCCGCAACAAGAATGAACATCTTCGCGACCTCAGAACGATGTTCGACATAATGCGGGCGCATCAACTGAAAATGAACCCGACAAAATCCTTCTTGGGAGTGTCGAGTGGCAAGTTCCTTGGGTTTATCGTCACATCAAAAGGAATTCATCTTGACCCAGACAAAGTCAAAGCCATTCAGAGCATGCATCCACCGAGGAATCTCAAAGAGCTCAGAGGCTTGCAAGGCAGGCTGGCCTATATCAGAAGATTCATTGCAAATCTCTCAGGCCGCTGTCAGCCGTTCACCCTACTCATGAAAAAGGTGCTTCCTTCGTATGGGATCAAGCTTGCCAGGAAGCTTATGAAGACATCAAGAGGTACCTCACAAAGCGTCCAGTCTTAGTGGCCCCTACATCAGGGAAGCCATTCTTGCTTTATGTAAAGGCTATGTACTACTCCCTCGGTGCCCTCCTCGCTCAAAAGGACGACAATGGCCACGAGCAGGCCATTTATTATCTGAGCAGAACTCTCATAGGAGCGGAATCTCGCTACAACCCTATTGAGAAAGAGTGTTTAGCTCTCGTCTTCGCTGTTCAGAAGACACGACATTATTTGGTCGGCCAGACCATACATGTCATCTCCAGAGTAAACCCATTGCGTCTTCTTATGACGAAGCCAGGATCATTGAATTCAAGATTGGCTAAGTGGGCACTTTTATTGTCTCAATACGACATGATCTTCACGCCTCAGAAGGCGGTTAAAGGCCAGGCCCTTGCAGAGTTCTTGGCTGCTCATCCAGTTCCGGAGCATTCAAAACTTCACGAAGATATTCCTGACGAAGTCTTCGAGTCTTATGCAACCTCAGAAGAGGAAGTGTGGCAGATGTTCTTTGATGGAGCATCGCGAATGGGCCCTAAAGGCAAGATTATTGCCGGAGTAGGGGTTGTGTTTATCTCCCCACAGAATCATGTCTTACCCAGAGCATTTTCTCTGACAGAATCGTGCTCCAACAATGTAGCAGAATATAATGCTCTGCTCATTGGTCTTCAGCTCGCTCATGGAATGGGGGTACGCTACCTCGAAGCCTATGGCGATTCAAAATTGATCATCAATCAGGTTAAAGGCGAATACGAAGTCCGCCATGAGGACTTAATGCCTTACTACCATACAGCCATCGAATTGGCTAACCTATTTGAAGGTTTCTACATCGAGCTGAAAAGATACCTAGAGGGGGGGTGAATAGGTGATGTGGCTAATCTATGAACTAAATGCGGAATTTAAAACTTAATACAAATTACACTCAAGTGTGATCAACAAATGATGCACACACAACCAAGCCAAGCAAGTATGAATGCACAATATAAATAATTGCAAGGCACAAAGTAAAGAGAGAGATAGAGAGAGAGTCAATGGATCAAGCGCAAACAACAAGATGTGTTTCGAGGTTCGAGCACCCAGCTCTACATCCCCGCCTTCGACACACGAAGGATTTCTAATCCACTAGCAAGTCCACAAAGAACTCTCACAAGGAGTACCCAACTCCTCTCTTTACAAACACAACCTCCTCCTTGAGGCAAGCTCCAATCTAACAAAACAATCACCTCACAACTTGAGGGATTAGCACAAAGCAAACAAGGATCACCTCACAACTTGAGGGATACAACCCAAGGCACAAAGCCAAACAAAGATTGGGTTTTCAACTTGGTGGTTCAAACAAGCAACCACAAACAATCTCTTTTCCCACACAAAGATCCTATAGAAGAGATAGTAGATTTTTGCTCAAGTGTGGAGAAAATCAAAGGAATGGAAATCAAATCACAAAGAAAATCTTTGGGAAAAACAGGAAAACAAAGTAGAGAAGATGAATCAAACTCTTCCCAAAAACCCTCTTCTTGATTTTCCAAACCCTAGTAAAAACACCAAATAGATTGTTCAATTAAAGCCCAAAACTTCTTTTTAATTGCTGTGAAAACACCAGAGAAAGCTCAGAAAATTCGTCCAAAAATTCTTAGAGAAAAACTATTGCAAATGGGATATTTATAGGCAAAACTGGAAACTAGCCGTTGGCAGCAGTTTTTGCCAAGATAACCCTGCCGGTCGACCGGCCGGTCGACCGCGCAACGGTCAAATTTTGATCGTTGCCAGCTAACGGTCGACCGCCCCGGTCGACCCAAACAAATAGAGAGCAACTGCTCTCAGTCGGTCGACCGGCACGGTCGACCGGCTACAAGTGTAGCCAGCGTGCACGTTTCTGTGCACGTCGGTCGACCCATACGGTCGACCGGCTACATGGTGCGGTCGACCGTTCCGGTCGACCGACCTAGCCTGGCAGACACTGTTCTGGCAGCAAAAACCTGGAATTTTTAATCCTAAAAATTCTCATTAAATCTCTAAAAATCCACAAAAATAGTTTTATCATTTTTGCATTGATATATAAACATGTGGTAAAAAGTTTAGCTCAAATATCAATCAATGAGGACTATTTTTGTGTTATAGAAATTTTGCCAAAAACCAAAAACTGTATTTTCTAAAACTTGGATCTTGAATAGAAAATACATTTTGTCTAAAGCTCATCCAAATACAAAAACATGATATTTAAACATTTTGAAACAAGATGCATATGGATAGAAATCCAATATACATGAAACATATACATATCATAGTTTTTGTCCTTAATTCCAAAATTAAGTATTGTTAAAACACAAAACCTAAAACTCATGAAATAGGTATATCAAAGTAAGTTTGTCTAAGAGTTGAAGCATGCATGTATATAGAATAAATCTAATATACATTAAACCATGTAAACTTGTTTTGATATAATATCTATTCATGCAAACCAAGATCGGTTAAACCAAAAACCGAAAAACCGAAAACCAATATATGAAACGTGTGTGTTGTGAACTTGAGCATATCATACTATTCTAATCTTTACAATTTGGATCTAAACACAAAACTAAACTATGGTACCGATGTCTTCTTGTAGAGCGCAATCTCCAAGCCGACTCGATCCAAAACTCTTTGATCCACCGAGCAAGTGCTATATATGATCTTTGACGCTTGGGCTCTTGAATCAACATGTGGGTAGCTTCTAAATCATCTTGTAGACGCTAATCACCTACTAATAACTTGATTAAAGATCTGAAACTAAAATCACAAGATTATTAGTACACATAACTACATGAGTTAATCATCATCAAAACTAGAGTGGAAGGCCTTTGGGCCAACAATCTCCCCCTTTTTGATGATGACAAAACTCATGAAGTTATATATGCATGGATTAAAGTTAAGCTTCAAAGAAGCTCCCCCTTAACTCATGCATAAGATAAACAACTAATAATTGGCTTTAGATATCAATGAAATTATAAGCCATAAACATGTTCTAGATACCAATTAGCAAAAACAAATAAACATGCTCTTGATATCAATGAAAATCTTTAAAAAGTAAACATGCTCTTGATACCAATTAAACTAAACATAACATGCTCTAAATACCAATTAAACACAATATATGCAAAACAAAACTCCTCATGATCTCTTTTACAAGCTCTTGATACCAAAACTAATCTTTTACAAGATCTTGATACCAAAACTAAACATGTTCTTTAAATAATGCTTTTCTTTTGAATACCAATATAAACTTAATATAAAAACACATAAAACATGCATATAAACTCAAATTCTTCTCCCCGTTTTTGTCAATTATCAACAAAGGATTAAAAAAAACATATACCAATTAATAGAAATTCTTTTTATATTAAAAACAAGGAATCAATCAAGGGATGCTCTCCCCCTTTTTGACTAAACTCAAATATGATATCAATTAAAAAGTGAAACTATACCAATTTGAAAAACAAAAATCTTGATGCCAATTGATAAGTAAACAATTAGCATCTTGATATCAATAGAAATTAAACATAACAGATTTTGAATTTCTAAACATAAATGTTGATATCAATAGAAAATAAACATAGATCTTTAATACCAAAGTATTGAACATATAAACACATATGATTTTGATAACAATTGAAACTATTGCCAATTGAAATTATTATTCTCTATCATAAAGTAAGGGAGTGGAAAATTAAATACCAATTTAAAAGATGAACTTACGAGATTTTCTCCCCCTTTATGAAATACCAATAAAAACTATGATAAGGCTCGAATAAGGATACCAATTGAAAACTAAATCAATTGAAACAAGGTTGAACTCAAGCTTATCATCATAAACAAGATTTGTGCTTAAAGATATAGGGATATAGTAAGCACAACTAAAACATATATATGTATGATAAGTAGATACCAATAGGAATTGATATACTTGAAATGAAATCATACATACACACAAATATATGAGTATACAAGAAATGTCAAGATTGATACCAATTGAAAGAATTCAATGATACCAATTGAAACAACAATAAAATCAAGTGTATATCTCATATTCCTACCACCCATTTTATGTTCAAGTTTACTATGATTTTCACTATAAAGCATACATGAGCATGATCTCCCATCCAACCACCCTTGGATGGTAGGGGTTTTCAAAAATAGATTTGTAAATATAGTATGTTTGAAAACAACTACCAAGGAAGAATATCACAACTAGTTATATGAATCAACTAGTACGAGATCCTTCAAATAAGGAATAATAAAAATATTTTTCATGAAGATGCATGTAAACCACATGGCACTAAAACACTCAAAATCCATATAGCACAATTTGTACTCATGAAAACTAAGTCATGAGAAAATATTAAATAAGGTGAGTGTACAAGTATTGTGAGAAACATATCAACATGAAAATGGACAATCAAGCTCAATAGTAAAAAAAACATGAAACTTATCTAAGATGTGAAATCACCTATTGAAATCATCTTAAAAACATGATATTCATCATAAATGTGAAATCACCTAAAAACATGAAAATCATCAAAACATGATTTAAACTTCAGGGCATATGTATGTCATGTACAAACTAAAGTATACATACATATCCTAAACACAATGAGTCCACAAAAGTATGTGCATGAAGGCACGTGGCTCAAGGATGTACATGTATACTCAATAGTTTGGACAAGTTAGACATATACATGAAGTTAAAACAAAATATGTAAAATGATGAATACAAGTCAAATGCAAGAATCATCAAAACTAGACTATACTAGTACATCAAGTGAATACAAATGAGCGTTTAAGCACAAACATATATAAAGGTCTATTTGTAGCTCACTAGTTGTACAAGTATAAATCCTAGTCTTAATGAAAACTATCATTCAAGCAAGTAGTCAAAACATGAAGTATAAAACGGGTCAACAATCAACATGATCATGATAATCAAAAACATGAATTATTAAAACAAAAAATCATAGTCAACCATATGATTAGCATGACAAAGACATGTGCATTAGAACTATGATTAACATGATAGCTAAACATAAAGAGAACACAAAATATGGGTCCATACTAAACATGGGTGATCTCATAAGCTAAACATGCATGTCAAGGGTCTAACAAACATGGCATACATCATACTAAAACATGAGTCATCAAAACAAATCATCATATAATCATAAACATCCAATGGTCATAATGCAAATGTATGTGCATTAGATCTAGGGCATACATGTTAGTTCTAAACAAGGTGAGAACATTAAATATAGATCCATATGAAACATGGGTGCTCAAGTAACTAAACATGCATAACACTAATCTAACTAACATAGCATAAGCATAATGAACAATGAAACAAAACATGCTATGAATAGATGAACATGTAAAAGCATGCAAATAAAAATGGGAGTTAGAGAATGATACCAAAACCGATGAAGGTGCATCTCTAGTTCTCCAAAGCACGGTGGTCCTCCCACCAAATCTCCTTGAGAGTGAAGCATCCAAATGGTTCTCCTTTTAGCTTAGAATGCATCCACCTCAAGGCACCAACACTCTCACGTTATGCGAGAGCCTCCACCTACATCAAACATCAAAGAGGTGGATCTTGGTACCCATTTTCTTGTGGGTCCACGGGGGTTAGTATCCTTTCTAACCCAAACAAGATTATTTGCTAAATTTTCAAAATGTAAACGATCATAGCAAAATCTAGCAAGGTGGCCTTTTCGACCACAATGTGTACATGTGTACACATGAGCATACATGTCATGTTTGTGTTCGTAGAAAGCATGTGTATGCCGTGTAGGGTGTGCATGCATAGTTGGAACTTGTTTCTTGCGAACCAAGGTTTCCAAACGTGAATGATTCAAAGTGCATTGGCTCAAGGTGGAGCCCAAACATTCAACATTTTTCTTCAAAACATTTATATCATTTTCTATGCTAGAAGACAAAGTGGAGCATGCTATAGGTGTGCAAGAAGTAGAAGCTACACTAGCATGGCAAACATGAATATCAATATCATTTTGCAAAGATTTATTTTTATTCAAAACCAAATCCAATTCTTTTGTTATGAAATCAATTTCATTTTTCAAAGAAAGATTTTCTTTAAAAACAAGATCCAATCTAGAAGACAAAACTTCATTGTGTTCTACAACATCATCACAATCATTTTTGTTTTTCAAACTTCAATTTCTTTTAAAGCAATTTCAAGTTGAGATTCAAGTGAGTCACGTTCACTAATAATCTCTTCTTTCTCTTGCAAAACTGATTCAAAAGTTGAACATAAATCCTTTAATTCTTCTTTTAAGTCAAAATGTTTCTTTTTCAAATCTCATGTTTTTTCATAAAATTTTCAAGTTTAGAAGCAAGGTCAACATTCAAATTTTGAACTTCAAAACAACCATGGAAATATGAACTAGAGCTATTATCTATTTGAGAGTCCGATTGTACCTCATGGGAGTCATTCCCATATGCCATAAAACAAGGCTCTTCGGATACATCTCTCATAGATCTCCTCATATTGTTAATGATCCTTGGAAGCTCCGGAGATGTCAAGACGCTCCAAACTGCAAAAGCCGAATCAAAACTATCAAAAACAAGTAAAAGATTATTATCAAAAGATGCTCTAAGTGTTTTAAGTGCAAGTGCATTGGCCTTCTTATGCTTGCTACTATTAGGGAGGGTTTCTATAGTGATGGCTTGATAAACTAGATGACCTAGAGTTTTTAAATGCCTAGTCATGTCCACCTTCCAAGCATCAAGTCTAAAATGGTCAAACATAGGAGGGCTAGCCATGAGTGCAAACTAGTATGAGTGCAAGTGATAATGCAAATGAAGATTAGCAAACCAAGATCTCACTCCTAGGTGGTTAAACCTAAATATCAGGAGCGCTAGCTCTGATACCAATTGAAAAGACACCTAGAGGGGGTGAATAGGTGATGTGGCTAATCTATGAACTAAATGCGGAATTTAAAAACTTAATACAAATTACACTCAAGTGTGATCAACAAATGATGCACACACAACCAAGCCAAGCAAGTATGAATGCACAATATAAATAATTGCAAGGCACAAAGTAAAGAGAGAGATAGAGAGAGTCAATGGATCAAGCGCAAACAACAAGATGTGTTTCGAGGTTCGAGCACCCAGCTCTACATCCCCGCCTTCGACACACGAAGGATTTCTAATCCACTAGCAAGTCCACAAAGAACTCTCACAAGGAGTACCCAACTCCTCTCTTTACAAACACAACCTCCTCCTTGAGGCAAGCTCCAATCTAACAAAACAATCACCTCACAACTTGAGGGATTAGCACAAAGCAAACAAGGATCACCTCACAACTTGAGGGATACAACCCAAGGCACAAAGCCAAACAAAGATTGGGTTTTCAACTTGGTGGTTCAAACAAGCAACCACAAACAATCTCTTTTCCCACACAAAGATCCTATAGAAGAGATAGTAGATTTTTGCTCAAGTGTGGAGAAAATCAAAGGAATGGAAATCAAATCACAAAGAAAATCTTTTGGGAAAAACAGGAAAACAAAGTAGAGAAGATGAATCAAACTCTTTCCCAAAACCTCTTCTTGATTTTCCAAACCCTAGTAAAAACACCAAATAGATTGTTCAATTAAAGCCCAAAACTTCTTTTTAATTGCTGTGAAAACACCAGAGAAAGCTCAAAAAATTCGTCCAAAAATTCTTAGAGAAAAAACTATTGCAAATGGGGTATTTATAGGCAAAACTGGAAACTAGCCGTTGGCAGCAGTTTTTGCCAAGATAACCCTGCCGGTCGACCGGCCGGTCGACCGCGCAACGGTCAAATTTTGATCGTTGCCAGCTAACGGTCGACCGCCCCGGTCGACCCAAACAAACAGAGAGCAACTGCTCTCAGTCGGTCGACCGGCACGGTCGACCGGCTACAAGTGTAGCCAGCGTGCACGTTTCTGTGCACGTCGGTCGACCCATACGGTCGACCGGCTACATGGTGCGGTCGAC
This sequence comes from Agave tequilana, assembly GCA_038442645.1. Taxonomy (NCBI): domain Eukaryota; kingdom Viridiplantae; phylum Streptophyta; class Magnoliopsida; order Asparagales; family Asparagaceae; genus Agave; species Agave tequilana. Next base: position 37,516 of record JAVJIF010009824.1, read on the forward strand.
CGTTCCGGTCGACCGACCTAGCCTGGCAGACACTGTTCTGGCAGCAAAAACCTAAAATTTTTAATCCTAAAAATTCTCATTAAATCTCTAAAAATCCACAAAAATAGTTTTATCATTTTTGCATTGATATATAAACATGTGGTAAAAAGTTTAGCTCAAATATCAATCAATAAGGACTATTTTTGTGTTATAGAAATTTTGCCAAAAACCAAAAACTGTATTTTCTAAAACTTGGATCTTGAATAGAAAATACATTTTGTCTAAAGCTCATCCAAATACAAAAACATGATATTTAAACATTTTGAAACAAGATGCATATGGATAGAAATCCAATATACATGAAACATATACATATCATAGTTTTTGTCCTTAATTCCAAAATTAAGTATTGTTAAAACACAAAACCTAAAACTCATGAAATAGGTATATCAAAGTAAGTTTGTCTAAGAGTTGAAGCATGCATGTATATAGAACAAATCTAATATACATTAAACCATGTAAACTTGTTTTGATATAATATCTATTCATGCAAACCAAGATCGGTTAAACCAAAAACCGAAAAAACCGAAAACCAATATATGAAACGTGTGTGTTGTGAACTTGAGCATATCATACTATTCTAATCTTTACAATTTGGATCTAAACACAAAACTAAACTATGGTACCGATGTCTTCTTGTAGAGCGCAATCTCCAAGCCGACTCATCCAAAACTCTTTGATCCACCGAGCAAGTGCTATATATGATCTTTGACGCTTGGGCTCTTGAATCAACATGTGGGTAGCTTCCAAATCATCTTGTAGAAGCTAATCACCTACTAATAACTTGATTAAAGATCTGAAACTAAAATCACAAGATTATTAGTACACATAACTACATGAGTTAATCATCATCAAAACTAGAGTGGAAGGCCTTTGGGCCAACACGAGCATGTGTCTCGATCCCAGAATACCAAGGTGGACGCTCTTGCTGCATTAGCAACAACACTAGCCTTGCCAGCCGACACCGAGTATCACCTCACAGTCGCAACTCGACATTTTGTATGCTCCAAGCACATACTAAGAACTCGAGAAGTCTATAATGTCTCCATGATCGGGGTGGAAACTAGCACTCAAAATGTGTATTTATGAAATCAAATGAAATGCTCAAATGTGCTTAGTATACCCTCGATACTTCCGTTATAGCATTGGCTTAACGGGTCGTATCCACAGGGAAGGGAGGCGATAGAAGCATTAACAGTCTCTAGTCACGTCAGATGTTAACAATTCTTCTATGTTGAAAGAATGAAAAAAGAAAAGAAAATGAAAACAAGCATGTGGTAGGTGAGGAGAGCGATGAAAACGTCGATAAGAAAATAAGAAGAGGAACTTGAAAACGATTTCTAAAACAAAGGTAAAAGAAAACTCATGGCTACTAACTACTAAGTACTCCACTAACCATGCTAACCTCTTCGAGATAGTTGCCTCACATTTTGATCCTCGGCTATCACAATCCTTATCTTCAAGAAGCAATACAAAGCATGGCTCATGGATGGTTCATAACAATCAAAACATTGCAACAAGAACAAGCAATTACAAGCATCACTCATTACACTACAAGCATGAAATAAAAGAGCATGAAAATAAAAGAGAGTTAGCTTGGTTAGCAAGTTAGCAAGTTAGCAAGTTAGATTGTTAGAATCCATCATCTTTGGCCATCAATGGCTCTTGCAAGAACAAGGCCTTGTAGAGGCAACCCGATTCATGTGGATTATCAAGTAAGTGGTTAGATAGGTTAGTGGTTAGTAGTTAGATTGCCATGAGAAGAAAAAGTTAGCTAGAAATCATGTAGAAGGAGAAGGAGATTACAATGGAAAAGAAAGGAGGTACCTTTACATAGAGTGTTACTCTCTATTACATCAATCCCTCACTCATCTCTCTCTAGAATCACTCAGCCCTACTACAATGATCTAAAAAGAAATCAAAATACAAGAAATGAAAAACTCTCACCTACACTACTAAAAATCTGGATCTACTCCTAAAAACGAAGACTGCTCTCGGTTTGGGCTACTGCAGGGCTATTTATAGGCTCAGAAGGATCCAGAAGACGAGACGGGGCCACGCGTCGAAAATCGACGCGTGGCTCCCTAACTTTGCCGCGCCTTTGTCGCGTTTTGCGGCAATTCTAGGGAGCTGGGTCCCTGGATTTCGTCCACGCGTTCGTCTGGCTTCTAGCTGCTTCCAGATATATCCAATTTCGGGTAATTTCGACCGCAGATTCGTCTGATGTGCGCAAGAGGCTAGGTTCAATGAATCTTCTAGATAATCCCTTGCTTGGCCTCCAAGTAATGTGGGATTAATTACCCTTAATTGGAAAGAATTAGGCTCTTATTCCATCTTTGCCCTTGAACTTTGGTTGTACCAGCAATAAAGACCAAAACACGTATTAGACCGATTATTTATTCATAAACTGGTGGGAAAATGCGACATAAAAATGCAGAATTGTAGACTAATCACACCCCCACACTTATTCTTTTGCTCGTCCCGAGCAAAACAAAGAAAAGAAAAAACTATACTACCAATTTTATTACACCACTTTCGCAGGTGACGCGATTGCACTGAGCACGTGCAACAAGCCGTTAAACCTCTAGGTTACCCTAGAGGAGGAGTGTTGTCTCCTGAGGGTTTTCAGCGGATTGCACCCACAAAATCCATAAAGAAAGAAGACAAATGTTAGTGTTTTGAAAATTCATTTGAAAGAGAGACATGTTTTCGAACTATTTTTGCAAAAATATAAGTGATCTAAGGTCATAAGTCCACCTATAATCATTCTCCCATAAACTTAGTATCTATGCAAGATCTTGTCTTTAATTAAGGCAAGAATTCAAAATTGGATTGAATATTTTATCTTTCATAAAACCTAGATAGTATGCACACCGTGACAGTGAAGATTTCTGAGATTTCAACTCTAACCATCAAGCCATTTATTTATATATATTTATATTTCCTTTTTTTTTTATTCTTCCCTTAGTTTAGGCTTTCTAGTTCACCCTTGTAGCGAGCCTATAACCGATGACCCCCAAACCAGACGGTCTTAGGGCACCAGATGAGAAAACATCCCTCGGGTTTAAGGACTTGAGTGAAAAAGGCCACAAAACTAAAGGGGATTATTTATTTCCTTTACCACCGTTAGGCGTGAATAATCATGCTTCTTGAGGCACAATTCTCCAGCTTAATAGGTGATGTTTTATTTAAATTTTTTTTCTTTTTTTTTATTTATATGGCATTTTTGGTCTTTGTCTCCATCCTAAGAAATGTGTAAGTGTGAAGTGCATATTATCTAAGGCAAAAAATTCAAGATAAAAATATCTCACCATTTTTTCTTACTTAGCCTATAATTTCAAGCAAGATCTATTATTTCAACTAGGTTTAAGATGTCATAATTAAGGCTTTCTTAATTCCTAAGATACATCTTAATTTTCTTAAAAATAGATCAAAACTTTGTCTCTTATTTCAAAAAGTTTTTTTATTTTATTTTTTTTAGTTTTTTATTTTTTCTAAAAGAAGTGTAAAAGAAAGAAGATCTAAAAACTCTATGTTAGTAAACCCTCCCCCACACTTATTTCATGCATTGTCCTCAATGCATCGTGATAGATGTATGCATGACACAAATAGAGAGGGAAGGAAAAAAAATTACCTCAAGGTGGTGGTTCCGGTGGCGGTCTGATTGGTCCACGAAAGGCGGCCCAATCATTATTGCGTGGAGTCCGAAGGAACCCACCAGAAACCTCCATGATACAACCCACTAGAAAGATGTATGCATGTGTGAATTTTATTAGGAATTTTACCCCATCCAATGTCCAAATTTCTAAAATAATTTCAGAATCAAATTTATCAAGATCCTTGTCCCAGAATGGAGTATGAAAAGATGGAATGATTGATTTGGACTTGAGAAATATGGGAACTAATACCGACTCAGAAAAATGACTTAAGTCAAGTAAAGGTTCGGGAATCGAAATTGGTTCAGGAAGTGGGTCCAAATCAAAAAGATAAAGCTCAGGTCCACATTCATTTCCCCATGATGGAATGTGACTATCTAAGATTAGTGATTCAAGTTCAGGAGGGTTGGGAATCAAAACTGACTCTAAAATGTTACTCAAATTGGGTAACAAAACAGGAGTCAATAATGATTCAAGTATTTGAACTAAATCACAAACTTGAGGGTCAAAGTCACATTCCTCATTGAGTTCAATTCCACAAAAATGAGAACTTACCAATTTATCAAATGGACTTTCAAAGGTATGAAATTGGTCAAGTTCAATATGATCATCATGAATGATTGGCGATTCAATTTCACAATGGACAGGCACTGGATCCAATACTGACTCGGGAAATGAAGTGAAATCATGTGAAGACACTGGAGTCATAATTAAATCAGGAAGGAAAATTGAATCATCAAGTGGAAGTTCAGGATCATATTCACACTCAAGTTCAATTTCAGGAAAAGGAAAACTTGCCAAAATGTCAATGGGATGGACAAGTTCAGATGATTGTGCTGAAATTGAATCTTGATTTCCAAAATGACAAGAGTCTTGAGTCATATCAATAGAGTGTGGCATAGCTGAATTAGTCAAAGGTTGATAAGATAGAGTCTCCTCATTCCTATAGATGTTAACCAATTGACTCAATTGTTCATCCACCTTATTGAAAGACTCGGCACGTGTTTTTTTGATATTGTAACAAAGACTCTTGCAAGATGTCTATACTCTTTTCTAAACGTGATATTTCTACAATTGGCTGCTCTAGAATAGGAGTATAGGAATCTTGACTTTGGAAAGTTTGTGAATAATGTGAGTCACAAATGTGTGGTGATGGAAGAGTGGACTCACACAAGAGATCTTTACTCGTTTCCATGACAAATGGTTGTTCATTAGGAAAGGTGGAACTGAGTAAGACTCTTGAAAATATGGTGGAATTGGAGAGGCAAATGGTTCTTGAAGTTTTTGCTCGACTCTCTGTAAATTGGCTTCTATACTCCTTAGTAACTCAGATTTTTCTTCAATTGGTGGTTCAGAAAAAGAAGTATATGAAGCGGAATCGGGAAATGAATACTGTGGACAAGGTGAATATGGTGGACAAGGAATTTGAGAATTTGACTCGGGGTACGTGAATCCCCAATGACTCGGTGAAGAGTTGAAATTATTATGGAAATCATAGTTATTAGATGGGGGGTATGGGTCATATTGATTCGGATAAGGCCAACCCGGTGTATGTGGTTGGTGCATATTGTAAAACGCCGGGTTAGAATTATCCGAGTCAAATGGAGTTGGTGTGAAATATGGATTCATGTTTGGATTGAAAGAATTATTATTGTTGAATGCCATTTCACAAAAAATCACAAACAAAAAGAAAAATCAAACAACAAACAAAAAGAAAAGAAAAATCAAAAACCAAGCCAATAGGAGGGTTGACCTAGACCTAGATGAAATGTCCCTAGGGGCCAACGTTTATTCAAATTTTATTAGGGCTTGGGTTGTGTGAGTGGGGAGATGATTTTTGGGCCAAGGAAGGGTAATTAAATCCCCACCTTATCTTGTTTGGAGTTTGCCCTTAAGTTCAATTTGTGCAAGTGTGCAATATAGACAAGAATATAACACAAAGCGATAAATCACTCACGTGTTTGTCCTATGCTATATGCAATGCCATATGTACATCTCCATCCAAATCACAACAACAGAACAAAATACAGTATGTTGGAATTGAATTGACACGTGCCTAAATGCAAATGTCTAAACCGTTTTAAAAGCGTCCAAATACCGTATTTTAGTTCTTTTATTTATTATGGTGTGTAGGCAATCAAAGCAAGAAAGATAGCAGCAGAAATCAACTAGCTATTACAAGATACACATCCCAGAACAAACAATATACAGAATTATTGCACAATGGCCGCGGTGGCGTGGCAAAAGTCACGGTTTCGCGGCTTTCCTTCCAAATCTGGGGTCCTGCTTTCTAGAGCAGGGAAAGGCAAAGCTAGGTTATTTTCTGCAATGTTAAGCACCTGAAAATATTGCCCTGCACACCAAAACAGAGAAGACAAATGTTAACAAAAACGTGACATCAAAACCATTCCCTTCCCCGGCAACGGCACCAAAAATTTGATCGGGGTGGAAACTAGCACTCAAAATGTGTATTTATGAAATCAAATGAAAAGCTCAAATGTGCTTAGTATACCCTCGATACTTCCGTTATAGCATTGGCTTAACGGGTCGTATCCACAGGGAAGGGAGGCGATAGAAGCATTAACAGTCTCTAGTCACGTCAGATGTTAACAATTCTTCTATGTTGAAAGAATGAAAAAAGAAAAGAAAATGAAAACAAGCATGTGGTAGGTGAGGAGAGCGATTAAAACGTCGATAAGAAAATAAGAAGAGGAACTTGAAAACGATTTCTAAAACAAAGGTAAAAGAAAACTCATGGCTACTAACTACTAAGTACTCCACTAACCATGCTAACCTCTTCGAGATAGTTGCCTCACATTTTGATCCTCGGCCATCACAATCCTTATCTTCAAGAAGCAATACAAAGCATGGCTCATGGATGGTTCATAACAATCAAAACATTGCAACAAGAACAAGCAATTACAAGCATCACTCATTACACTACAAGCATGAAATAAAAGAGCATGAAAATAAAAGAGAGTTAGCTTGTTAGCAAGTTAGCAAGTTAGATTGTTAGAATCCATCATCTTTGGCCATCAATGGCTCTTGCAAGAACAAGGCCTTGTAGAGGCAACCCGATTCATGTGGATTATCAAGTAAGTGGTTAGATAGGTTAGTGGTTAGTAGTTAGATTGCCATGAGAAGAAAAAGTTAGCTAGAAATCATGTAGAAGGAGAAGGAGATTACAATGGAAAAGAAAGGAGGTACCTTTACATAGAGTGTTACTCTCTATTACATCAATCCCTCACTCATCTCTCTCTAGAAATCACTCAGCCCTACTACAATAATCTAAAAAGAAATCAAAATACAAGAAATGAAAAACTCTCACCTACACTACTAAAAATCTGGATCTACTCCTAAAAATGAAGACTGCTCTCGGTTTGGGCTACTGCAGGGCTATTTATAGGGCTCAGAAGGATCCAGAAGACGAGACGGGGCCACGCGTCAAAAATCGACGCGTGGCTCCCTAACTTTGCCGCGCCTTTGCCGCGTTTTGCGGCAATTCCAGGGAGCTGGGTCCCTGGATTTCGTCCACGCGTTCGTCTGGCTTCTAGCTGCTTCCAGATATATCCAATTTCGGGTAATTTCGACCGCAGATTCGTCTGATGTGCGCAAGAGGCTAGGTTCAATGAATCTTCTAGATAATCCCTTGCTTGGCCTCCAAGTAATGCGGGATTAATTACCCTTAATTGGAAAGAATTAGGCTCTTATTCCATCTTTGTCCTTGAACTTTGGTTGTACCTGCAATAAAGACCAAAACACGTATTAGACCGACTATTTATTCATAAACTGGTGGGAAAATGCGACATAAAAATGCAGAATTGTAGACTAATCACTCCACGAATCTCGAACCAAGAGATTGGCGCTTTCCTCTCATCGACTATGCTTTGCATGGTCTGCTTCCAGACGATCCCAAGGAAGCGGCGTCCATCAGACGAAGGTCTCTCCGGTTCTATTACGATCCGACTTTGAAGACACTTTACCGTCGCTCATATGACGGTGTTCTCCTCCGTTGCCTTTTCAACTCAGAGGCACAGGAAGCGCTCCAAGAAGCACATGATGGCATTTGCGGAGCTCATCAGCCAGGTCCAAAGCTCAAAGACAGGTTGCACAGACTTGGATACTATTGGCCAACTATGATAGCCGATGCCATCCAATACGCACGAAGGTGTAAAGCATGTCAAATTCATGCGGACTTCATACACCAGCCTTCGGAGCTGCTCCACCCAACTGTTGCTTCATGGCCATTTGAAGCATGGGGAATCGACGTCGTAGGGCCAATCAGCCCCTCTTCGACAAGAGGTCACCGGTTCATCCTGGCAATAACCGATTACTTCTCAAAGTGGGCAGAGGCTATACCACTGGTTGAAGTCAAAACCTCTAATGTGGTTAATTTCATCAAGCACCATGTCATCCATCGATTTGGTGTACCTAGGCGGATCATCCACGACAATGGTCCCCAATTCATAAGTCAGGTATTCTATCGATTCTGCGATAAATACCGAATTCAGAATGTGGCTTCAACTGCCTATAATCCCGCCGCTAACGGCTTGGCGGAAGCATTCAACAAAACGATCATCAAGCTACTCAAGAAATTCGTCTCCTCGAACAAGCGAGATTGGGACGAAAAGCTTGGTGAATGTCTTTGGGCCTACCGAACCACGGTTCGGACACCGACAGGCAATACGCCTTTTTCCCTGGTATATGGGTGCGAAGCAGTCCTCCCATTGGAAATCCAGATGCCAGCGTTGCGAGTAGCTCTGATTACTAAAACTACATCAGAGGACAATGATCGCCTACGCCTTCAAGAGCTCGAAGCTTTGGACGAGAAGCGACTACAAGCTCAGCAGCATATCAAGCTATCCAAGCTCGAATCTCAAAAGCCTTCAATAAGAAGGTCAAGCAGAGAATCTTCCAGAAAGGAGACCTAGTCTTAACCGTCAGACGACCGATGGTTATGACGCACAAGACCAAAGGCAAATTTCAGCCTAAATGGGAAGGACCGTTTGTAATAGAAACAGTCTATTCAAACGGAGCATACCGCCTCACGACTGCAGAGGGCGACCTACTCATGATGCCGATCAATGGCAAGTTCTTAAAGAAGTATTATCCTTAATCAAGGATCCTTCTCTTGATCAAGTTAACACTACACCTCTGATCAAGATCTCCGTGTCCAAAGCACACACGAAGAGAGCCTTTCTCTTCCTCCAAGTGAGATCATACAGCCATAAACCAACAGGAACCTGGCCGTGCACCGGTTATCCTAGAGGGGAATCAGGGTTATGCAGACATTAACCCGATAATCCAATATCCTTTAACGATTAAGGATAGAGGAAAATGTTGGCCTGTAAGCCCAACATAAGTCCCGACAACTCATCATGCTGAGGGGAATAGCATGGCTAGCCCAATTCAAACGGTAGTTGGTAAAGGCATATCAAACCCGTTGACAGCTGGAGATTTGCTAAAAATCCTAAGGGGCCTGTTCCCATTTGATTCCCTCTCCAAAATCACTTACCAATTCTCATCCATAGAATGGTAAGACCACATATACATTTCGTTGTTATGTTAACATTAAACCTATGACAGCAATTCCCTCGTTTCTCCCTGTGAGAGCGAGACCTCCAAAGTCACTTACCAATTCTCATCCATAGAATGGTAAGACCACAAATACATTTCGCTGTTACGTTAACATTAAACCTATGACAGTGATTCCTCGTTTCTCCCCGTGAAAACGAGACTTCTCCCAAATTCCACTACAAACTCGATACTTATTGACATTTACAAAAGATAAGTATCACCAAATTTTGAAGCTTGGTGGCGTCTCATCCGGTTATGTCATTGCGACCTCTGAACCAGCAGACAGCCGAGTCTCAATTCCGAGCCCTGTTGACATCTACAAAAGACAGGTCTCGATACTTATTGACATTTACAAAAGATAAGTATCACCAATTTTTTAAGCTTGGTGGCGTCTCATCCGGTTATGTCATTGCGACCTCTGAACTAGCAGAGAGCTAAGTCTCAATTTCGATCCCTGTTGACATTTACAAAAGACAGGTCTCGATACTCGTTGACATTTACAAAAGACGAGTATCACCAATTTTTGAAGCTTGGTGGCGTCTCATCCGGTTATGTCATTGCGACCTCTGAACCAGCAGACAGCTAAGTCTCAATTCCGAGCCCTGTTGACATTTACAAAAGACAGGTCTCGATACTCGTTGACATTTACAAAAGACGAGTATCACCAATTTTTGAAGCTTGGTGGCGTCTCATCCGGTTATGTCATTGCGACCTCTGAACCAGCAGACAGCTAAGTCTCAATTCCGAGCCCTGTTGACATTTACAAAAGACAGGTCTCGATACTCGTTGACATTTACAAAAGACGAGTATCACCAATTTTTGAAGCTTGGTGGCGTCTCATCCGGTTATGTCATTGCGACCTCTGAACCAGCAGACAGCCGAGTCTCAATTCCGAGCCCTGTTGACATTTACAAAAGACAGGTCTCGATACTCGTTGACATTTATAAAAGACGAGTATCACCAATTTTTGAAGCTTGGTGGCATCTCATCCGGTTATGTCATTGCGACCTCTGAACCAGCAGACAGCTAAGTCTCAATTCCGAGCCCTGTTGAAATTTACAAAAGGCAGGTCTCGATACTCATTGACATTTACAAAAGATGAGTATCACTAATTTTTGAAGCTTGGTGGCATCTCATCCGGTTATGTCATTGCGACCTCTGAACCAGCAGACAGCTAAGTCTCAATTCCGAGCCCTGTTGACATTTACAAAAGACAGGTCTCGATACTCGTTGACATTTACAAAAGACGAGTATCACCAATTTTTGAAGCTTGGTGGCGTCTCAACCAGTTATGTCATCGCGACCTCTGAACTGACAGATAGCCAAGTCTCATTATCCAACCCAACAAGAATTATGTTCTCAAGGAATTGCAAAACAATTCGGAATCGCAATCCAAAAAGAAGAACAAGATTGAAGATTCGACAAAAGAAGAAAGAATTTTCATTCATTTCAAGAGGATAAAGTACATGGAGCTACAAGCGTACACTGTACGATCTGAGCCGCTCTCCGAGGGTGTTTAGCCTCGTCTTCCTGTCATCAACAGCCTGGGCAAGCGCTTGTGACCTCAGCTCAGCCTCATTGAAATCTTTCGCATGAGCCAGACGAGCTTCGGCCTCCGCCAAAGTTGCCTTCTGTGACAACTCCTGCCGCGCAAGCTCTTCACTCTGAGCTTTGAGTTGTTCAAGCCACGCAGTTTCCTCAAGACGCACCAGTATGGCCTTAGATAAGAGGAGATTTGCTTTCCTGATCATTTCCTCAGCCTTCGCAATCTTATCCTCAGCGCCGAGAAGAGCACTAATGGAGGCGTCAATTGCACTTCCAACCTCCGCTTGCCTTGTCTCCAAGGATTTCAAGTCGGAAGAAATAGCCTTAGCAGCCTCTTAAGCGGCAAGCCGGGTCTCGTGCTTTTGAGCAATGAGAAGCGCGAGCCGGTCGTCAACTAAAGACTCCGCGTCCGAACGGTGGAGGCAGCGCCATTCCTCCGCATCTTTCTCAAATTCATCCACCAGGAGCTCCAAAGCAGTGGCCTGGTGATACCCCTCAAAGTCCCGAATACTCTCAATGTCACGGGAGAGGACCCCCTTTAACCTTGAGAATGGCATAGTTGAGCCCTTCAGAACCAGGTCGATAGTCCGCCCTAAGCCTTTATAAAAGTTATCGACCAGGTCACCGATGTAATCGTTCTCGACTTCAGCCACTTCCGGCAAAAAGGCAACCTCGGAATAGTCCACCAGCCTGATTGACGCCGTCGCAGAAGAAGCAGCGGGGGTACTGACAGCAGCCGGACAAGCCGAGGGCGATCTCGGCGGAGTCCTCATTGAAACCAGAACGCCAGCCATCGCGGAAGAAGGACTAGCAACCACCTCCTGAGTAGCAGGCTCAACCACCAGGGTTGGAGAAGTAGGGCTTGTGATCACCCTCAGCTCCGTACTTGGCAAAATTGTCGGCACCCTACTCGTTGATACAGTTGGGAGTGAGGACACCTCCGGGAATGCCGCCTCCGCAGCCTCTGGCCTTTCGGCTGACTTGAGCCGATGAGAAGGCAGGTCGCCGTACAGTGCATCCAGCATAGCAGCATCAGCCATGGTCGAAGCGCTCATGTCACCCCTTGACCCTTCGGTGAGATTTCCCAGCTCTCTTGAAGCTGATGCATCTTGAAGCCGAACACCTGTAACAAGACTGCGGTCAGTCGGAACACTACATGCAGAAGAAACCAAGAAGTTACGATAATACCATAAGATGACGTAGCCTCAAACGTCTCGCCAACCACATCAGTCTCCAGGGGCTCCATCGGAAAATTCTTGCCAGAATCAACACGAATAACCGGCTCGCTTTCGCTTGTCGAGTATCCTGTGGACCACCCAATAGAGCTTGATGCCTCAGGACTTCCTTTAGAAGTCCCAGCGCCCGAGGGGCCAATGTCGGCTGCATCACCTCCAGACTCCTCTGGACGGGCACAGGAACCAGCTTCAGCTCCATAAGTAAATAGGGGATCATAATGTTCCCCTTGCTCTCCAGCTGCCTCAGCTCCTACAATCAAGAAGAATTGATAATAAGTCAATGGGAACACACAAAATGGCGTATTATATGGATGGGGTTAATTTTACCCAGACCGGGAGCAAATTCACCGCTAGTCGGTTCAGCGACCGACGGTTCAGCCGCTAATGGGGCAGCAAGAGGAATCACTGCAGAGGGACGGTCCTCCGCCACAATTGTAGGAGCCTGGCGATGGGGCTTCTTCGCCAACGACCTCCTGCGGGATTCACTCCCACGCTTCCTCTTGAAGTGGACGTCAGAATCCTCTTCTTCCACTTCTCCCGCACGTTGTGGGGAAGATGTCCCCACCACACCAGAGCCAGCCGCATGAGTATCAGCTCCCATCCCCGCCTCGAAGCGAGGACTCCCTGCATCAGAAGCCTCGCTATCATCTACAGCGATGAACTCCTCCAAGCCAGGGACACGAACCCGTTTGCCTTCATTTCTCTTAGAAGCCTTTCGCTTCAGTCGATGAGAGATTAACTTCACACCCGAACGGTTGGCATTGAATCCAGGAGGTGTAGAGTTACAAGCCGCATACCATTGACAAAAGCACAGGGTCGTTAGAAGGTTGGGATCCTTCAACGGCGTGCGCAGCCACGCCCCAGTGCCGCCCGCAGTAAAGAATCACCAGGCACGGGCCCCATCGATGAGACTCCCCATGAAGGCTAAATCGAGATTGGGGTTGCCCACATACAACTGGTCGTACCCAAACTGTCGAGCAAACCGGCTTGGGATGTAAGGTTCTAAATAGCAGACATCCCCGCTTCTATACAATAAATGTGAGGGCCGGATACTGACCAGCCACTCAAAAACCCCCGACTCATGGGAGACCGTCCTGACTCCGCATCTCAGAATTCCTCGTCGTACCCTGCGCCCCGAATGCGAGGAAACAGCGGAATAAGTTGTAAGCGTCATGACGACGCACTAACTTGCGGGCCTCGGCCACGTAGGTCTTCAGCCAGGAACATCCTTCGAATCGGCGGAGAAGAGCCATTCGAACACCTTGTGGAGGGTCCTCTCCAGCTTCAATCAAAGAAGGGCAGTGTAAGGCAAACCACGCCATTAAGTAAGTGTACGACAGGCCCACCCTAGGATTAGGTCCATCACAAGGCAGGATGGCACTCTTCCCACGCCTCGTCGCCGGTGGCCTGCAGAAAGCCTCCGTTAATGCGCGAAGGCCTCTTTGAATACAGCACACCATGGCCGGAAGGAGACCCAGACGGTGGCCATGGACTAAGCGAACGGCAGGCAGCAAAACATTCGGGTGGACGATGTCACCTGAGGAGGATGGCACTACGCATTTCTTCAACCAGACGGTTAAAGAAACCGGCCAACAGTGCCTTCCGGGACATCGGCTGACGAGCCTGATGGTTAAAGCTCCGAAGGACATCACCCTTCTTATAGGGACCATCGTCTTCTGTCATGAAAATATCCCTTTGGAGGCATACCTCCATCCGCTCAAAAATGTCGCCATCTGCAACTCCACAATGAGCTGCCTCAGGAGCATTCTTCATATCTGGGAATAGGTAACTCGCCCAGTTCTTCAAGCTCTTCGAGCTACCCTTGCTGCCACCATGGATGCTAGAACAAATGTGCAAATGACACATTAACTCCCGATAAGTCTCAAATAAAGCAGGCTCCTGCTTCTCCAGAAGAGCCAACTCCGTCTCGCATGGAAAGTACTCTTCATACGGGAGAGACCCGAAAGGCAGGGCAGAGATTTCCCTCATCTCGTGCAAGGTCATGCCCAACTCGCCAATTGGGGTGAAGAAGGTCCCCGAAGCTGGGCAATATAACTCAAGGATGGCGTAGAAGCACGCCACCTTCATATCAATGCCGTAGCAGGTCGCCCTTACGGCCTCATAGAGGTTCAACTTCTCCAAGTCCTCCTCGAAGTGAGCGAGGATATAGTTGGTCAGGTCCGCCCACCAAGTCTTTGGGGGATGAACCCAACCGGGAGTCCTGAAGTCAGTGGCAGGATAGTTCCCGTCAACTCGCAGAATTGGGTACCAAAGGTCTGCGCCACAGCCGGATTCTCTCCTACCGGAAGTTCCCGCGACACGTTTCCAGGATATAGGCCTATTATGTTGTGAGGAGGGCCCGCCCTTGAAAAACCAGGAGACTGAGATTTCAATCTCCCGACATGGACGGACTCGACACTTCGGCTCACGCCCCATGCCATCTTCCGGGCCTGAGTTACACACTCAAAAGAAGACAAAGGAAAGTGCCGCTTGTTAGACGGAAGATAAAACTTCTCGCCATCCAACTCGAAGATCCACTGTCCCTCGCCTGCCTGCAATTGGCGATCAGGATCGGGCGCGGCATCTCCGAACATGAAATTGGGCTTTTTATAAGTTCGACGGTCGATGTCTTCGAGAGGAGCAGTGGTTAGGATACTCCTCATGGTGAGCGGGTCTCCACCATGGATAAGCGTGTCCCGGACGACGGAACTCCGCTCACTAAAGAGAGAAGCCTGGCCATAGAATTGAAGGCTGATACTGCCATCCGCTCGGCTGGTCATCCCAAACAGACTATTCAAGGGACCAGGGGAGTAAGGCACTGCAAGAAAGAAAAGGGAAGAGAACTATGATTAGTTCAACAATCAAGCAGACATAAGATTCACCAAGGCATAGTCTCGCCCCATGAGCAAGGCCAATAAGGCGACAGCCTCGACAAAGCTTGATCTCGCAGACAAATCTGCATTTTGTAGAAAACGTCCAAGTACCAACTTCGCTTAAGCGGGAAGTGGTATAGCCCTAAGGGCTGACGTCACCAAGAGGGCACTATGGTCAAGAGTCATCCTTTGTGGCCATGACTGAAGGGACAGACCCGAGTCCTGTTCCTCAAACAGGATGAAGACAGCCCGAGTAATGGCTTCATACGGAAGCCTAAAGAAGAACTATTCAGTTCTTAATTCCCTGTACAAGGAAGATAGGGAAATTTAGGGAAACGAGTTCCCTAACGAGAACAGACCATATTCCGTCGTCCTGATAAGCCAAATACTGGCTTTAAAAGAGAAAGACCGCAGTCTCTAATTAGGAGAGAAAGTCTCTTACCGGCGATTGGTCGCTCGATGACCGAAGGAGGAGAAGGACCCTCCGTTGCAGAAGTCGCCACTTCTTTCCCCGCTCGTCTTTTGGGCGCCATTGAAGAGCTGCAAGAGTTCTCAAAGTTCTCTGAACGAAGAAGGAAGAGGAAGAGGGAAAGTCAAGAAATTTCTCTGAAAAAGGAGATCTTTTCCTGCTCAGCCCGATCGGGCTTTTATAGGCCAATCAGCGCCTGAAACGAGGCCTCGAAAAGGGCGTACGCCGCCGTTTCGAATTAATTCGAAACGCCACCCGAAGCGCCTTCCCGAGAAGCGCTGCTTCGATTCCACTAAGGGTTAACTTCGCCCTGGCTTAAAATGCGGGCTTCGCGCAATCCTTCAGGGACTTCGCCGAAAGGCTTATCTTAGCCCCCTAAAAAGGCGCTGTTCGCGGGACATACCAGTTTCGCGAAGTTTATTCAAAGAAGGGACTATGTCCTTAACTCCGCATACAGTTTAGCTCCGCTATAGCCAAATTGTCAATGAAAGCAAGCAAAAATTAGATAATCAAGAGATGAACTTTCATTAATTTAAAAGGAAGAGTATATTGATATTACATCAAAGTTGTGTTTCATATAACACACCCAGTTGCTTAACAAGGTCATTTGCGCAAAAGGCATACAAGTGGTTTTATCCGCTTCTAAGTCAAACCGACTGGACAAAGAAGGCCTTCCTCCTGCACAAGGCCGCAATCAGTGGTGCCGCAAGGACACGGTCATTATTCTCCACAAAAATGGCAGATCTTGCCAGGCCATTTTTGTTGAAGCCTGGCAATAAAAACCTATCGCCGCCAACACGATAGATCACGTATAATGGGAATCGGCAGTGATACCAGTGATCTAACGGGTGTGATGCCCGCTTTCCCGAAGTGGATCGCCCCCAAAGGCCGCCAAAGTTGAAAGTCGGCAATGATGCCGGCGATCCTACAGGCGACGCCCACTATCTTCAAGCGGATCATCTCCGGTAAAAGCGGCAGCCAGCCTTACCTCAGAACGAATCACCTCGGATAAAAGGTTGCCAACAGCCTCTGGGACACGCACCCTGCGCCCCGAATTGTTCCTCCTGCTTAAAAGTAAAGCTTCAACTGGGGAAGCATAAGGCAATTTTATGGTTCCTTCCATCAAGTCACTAGACTGACAAACATAGCCCACTGCAAGGCAAATCAGAACAGATTAGCAACTAAGCACAGAAGAGGTTACAAAAGAACTAAGCCAAATCTTTTGGATCGAAGCGATCTAGTTTCAGTAAAGCAGAGGATAAGCCTCGCCTGCACAGCCCTGATGGGCTGGCTCAACAAACGCCAAGTCCAAGTCTCCGCCTATATGGTAAGACTGGCTCAACTATTGAAGAAGACCAGGTTCCAAGTTCTGCCTGTACAGCGGACTTAATGTGCAGTGATCTTCCTTTGATCAAGTCAAAAATGATAGCTTCGCTGGGAAGCTATGCCAAAATCCTTCTCTGTAGATCAGTTAAATAGAGAACAAGGGAAGCTAATCCCTGAAGCAGCTGCTGAAGATGAATCAAGGGAGATGAATTCCCTAAAATTGGTGAAGTTGTTGAACGATCAAGACTTACCGTCCTTGGCCGGATAATGACCAGAGTCGGCATTCCCACTAGTTCAGAGATCTGAGTATCTCTTTCAAACCAAGAGAAGAGAAGAGAGGCAAAGCACTTCTCTTCAGAGGACTTCAAGTGTCCTATTTATAGGCCCCATGGCCTGAGCGCTCCTGCCTCAAGCGTGAAAGCACGAGCGCATTTAAGGCATTTACTGCGCCTTGAGAACAGGGACGGTTTCCCTTGGAACCGTGCAAAGGGAGAAACGTCTCCCTCATAAAGGCACTTATTGCGCCTTGAAGAAAGGGAATATCCTCCTTGGAAACGTGCAAATCGGAGAATATCTTCCCCGGTCAGCGTAAGAGAGGAGAAAATCTTCCTTGAAATTCGACCCACGGCAGTTGGTCTCGGGAAAGCGACATGCGCTCCCAAGCGAAAATATCTTCAGAAGCCCAGATGCGGGGCTACTCGCACGCGAAGTTACTCAGGGTCACGAACCTCTGTACAATTCCTCAGCGAATCTACATCCCAAAGCAGGATTCAAAGCGAAGCTGAAGTCAACCATCATGGCGACGTTCATTCACCACCTATCAAAGCAGTTCAAAGTATTTCAAAGTCTGAGCCATTGCAGACTTCTGAAAACTTTGAAGGGCGTCTTGTTGACACTTAAAAAAGACAAGATTCTTATTGGTCCGAATAATGTCTAAACTTGTTGACATTTACAAAAGACAAGTGACAGACGAGCTGAAGACCAGTTTTCACCCATCTCCGAGGGACAAGGAAGCAACTTGGACTCCACTGATCCAGCAAGCAGACAGTGAACCCGGATTGTTTCTAAACAGACCTCAGCAGGTCTAAGATGCTAGCACTTAGCATCACACGAGCCCAAAGAGATAGCCTCGCTTGAGAGGCTAAGATCACTCGACTTCGCCTCGAAGCCATCCAAAGCCTCGCCAAGAAGCTAACTCGCAAACTTCGCCACAGAGGACTTCCAACTCCGCCAAAGGGTTTCTTTCGGACTTCGCCAGAAGCTGCTTCTAGCTTCGCTACGAGCTCAATGCGGACAGCTCCGCTATTGGTCTGCTATGGTCAACCTTTGACCAATCGAATCTCCGGATGAGATCGGATCCAATCAGATCAAATCCAATTAAGATCAAATCAGAGATCAAATTTGGCAGTTGATTGCCACAATCTCTTGAATCTTCTAAAACGAGTAAGAAGATCAGGGGAAATCCTCCAACGATATGGAAATGATCAAAAAGATCAACCGACCTGCCAATTCTAGCTTCACAGAAGCTGATCTTAGCCTCGCAGCAAGGCTACTTTCTAGATTTAAACAGATTCGATTCAATCTGTTTCCATATCTTCAAGGGACGATTATACCCTTTGCTCTCCCTATAAATAGCCTACCAGGGGTACAAGGAGAGAGAGATGCACAAAAGAGGACTCCACAAGTAGAGGCTTCTTCACAAAGCACTGTGCGCTCTCGAATTCAGAGACCTTTTAGAGAATTGCTTTCTCTATCCAGGGTGTTGATACCCTAACATCGTCCTTCTTCTCAAGGAATCTCCGGAACCAGGCGAGAAGGAATTCCTTATTGAAGGCGATTTTGAGAAGCAGCAAGAGGGTTCTACCAACCTTCTGTTCTCTGATTCCCCGAACCAGGCGAGAAGGGAATCTCATCGCTCGAATCGTCAAAGGGACAAAGTGGTCGCGCGCTGACCAGACTCCTATCGGCACACTTCTCCAGAATCTCTGAGGAGATCTACTTGTAATCTTTTTAAGAATACTTGTAATTTAGCTCCTCAACCCTTTTTATTGTAAGTTTTTCCCCTTTGCGAACATAATGGAAAACACATATATATATGATATGACAACATAATGCAATGCATAATGTAAGAGAGAGAGTTAGAGTAAGTGGATCAAACGCAAACACCGAGATATGTTTCGAGGTTCGAGCACACAGCTCTACGTCCCTGCCTTCACATGGAAGGATTTCTACTAACTCGTCCTCACAGGAGTTCCCACACAGGGAACCTCAACTGAGGATTTGGGTAAATACAATATGGGAGTACACAACTCCTCTCTCAAATACAATCTCTCACTAGAGGCAAGGCACAAAATAAATCACCTCTACACTTAGAGGGATAGGCACTTAGCCAAACAATAATCAACCTCTCACAAGAGGGATTAGGCTCAAAGCTAGACAAACACAATCACCTCACACTTGAGGGATTCCAACACAACCTCCACTATCACCTCTCACTAGAGGGATATCACAAATCAAGGAGGGTTTACAACTTGGTGGTTTTCACAACCACAAACCAATTTTCTCACAAAAATAGATCCTAATAGATAGGATAGATAGATAGCTCAAGTGTGAGAAAACCAAGGTGATTGAAAATCAAATAACAAAGAAAAATACTTGGGAAAACAAGTAGAATTTGATAGAAATGAAGAACAAAACAAATATCCCAAACACTCTATTTTTCTTTGATTTTTGCAACCCTTGAAAACAAATAAAGAATGATCTTTTAAACCCAAAAACTCTTTTGAAAACTTGCTGCTAAATACTTGTAAAGGTGAAAAAAATTGCTCTCTAAAAACTTGTTTAAAACTAGCCAAGAGATGGGGTATATATAGCCCCAAAACAATTTGCCCGTTGGCAGCTGGAAAGGGCTGAAATGCCATTCCGGTCGACCGGCCAACGGTCCTATTTTTGACCGTTGAGCCCACAGGTCGACCGGCTCGGTCGACCGAGACTGGATACAGAGAGCAGAGCTCTCTGCTGGTCGACCGACCCGGTCGACGGGGCCATTTCCGGAGAGCAGAGCTCTCTGGACAGTCGACCGGCCCACCAGCTCAAGCTGGCGTGCACGCTTGTGCACTTCGGTCGATCGCACCGGTCGACCGACTATTGCTATGGTCGATCATTCCGGTCGACCGACAAACACCAGTCTAGCCATTATAGGACTTAAAAACTTGAGTTTTTATCTTTAATTAAATCCCATAAAATCACATAAATTCCACAAAAATCAGTTCTTATAAGATCTTTGAAGTACAAATATGTGTGACAGAAATTCAACACATATTTCAAACAATTTGAACCATTTTTGTGTTCTTGAAAATTTGCCTTAAACCAAAAACCGTATTTTTCGAAACTTGAATTTTTGAAATGGAAAACCGTTTTCTCCAAAACTCATGTAAATACAAAAATATGATATTGAAACAACTTTGAAGCATATTGTATATGGATAAAATCTAATATACATGAAAGGTATATATCTATGTTTTTGACAGTAAATCCAAAAATAAGTTTTGTTTGAATACAAAACTCCAAATACATGAATAGCCTATCAAAATAAGTTTTTTCTAAATAGATGAAGCATAGATGTATATAGATCAAATCTAATAGACATTAAACCATGTAAACTTGTTTTGATTCTATCTATTCATGAAAACCAAGATCGGTTAAACTGAAAAACCAAAGCATGAAACTTGTGTGTGTATTGTGAACTTGAGCATATCACACTACCTAATCGTTACAACAAGATCTAAACAATCTTAAACTAAACAAACTGAAGTCTTCTTGTAGAACTCCTTCTCCAAGTTGACTCGATCCAAACGCGATTCATCGAGCATGACTCCATCCGAGTGCTATATGTGAACTTGATGCTCGAACTCTTGAATCACCATGTGAAAGCTCCAAAACACCTTTGTTGAAGCTAATCACCTACTAATATCTTGATCAAATATCTGAAACTAAATATCACAAGATTATTAGTAAACTATAACTACATGAGTTAATCATCATCAAAACTAGAGCAAAGGGCCTCTGGGCCAACAAAAACATTGCACATTTTTGGCCGTTTAATTTGAGTTTTGGTGTGTGGTTGCGTGCTATTAGATCACTAGGAGTTTTTCTATAAATACCCTATTGGAAGCAGGAGCAAGGAGATATCTCAGATTCAATTTAGAGATCAAGTTTTAGGGTTTTCTTTAGTTCTATTTTCTTCTGAATTTTTATTTCTAGGTTTTTAGTTCGAGAGTGATTAGTAAAGAGAAGGAGTGATTGTAATTGATGGTGACAACATCAATAATATGGTTCTTTTCAGTTCTTCTTGCAAATTTTCATACTTATACTTGCTTCCTTTTTAATATTATGCTATCTTTTTTTTTATGTTATATGCTTTGTTTAAATTCAATTATGCATAACTAAATCTACTTCATGGTTTGCTAATCACTACCCACAACTACTTCTAGTTCTTTATTAGATAACCAATTAAATTATATGCATGCTTAAACCCCAGAATAAGTTAATCTTCTTGAATGCATATGATGATGAATAAGTTAAACTAATTCTTGTTAATACTAGTTAACAATTTTTCTTATTTTATGCTTGAATTGCTTTGATAGCATAATGCTAAATTTAAATAATTTTTCTTATGCTATGCTTATGATGCTTTGATAATCTAATATTGAATTTTGCCTAGTATATTTCAAATAAGATTTTCTTTTCATCTTATGTATCTTGCTTGAACTTAATGCAACTTCAAAGGTGTAATTTTTATGATCCAAAGTGAAGTATAATCTTTCATAGGTTAGTAAGTTAGTGGAGGTAGATGATTAGCAAGCCTTGAATTTTTTCATATTTAAAAATCTAACAAAATTCCTTTGCTTTTTAGTTCTCTTTTAGTAACCTTAGTTTAAAAACCCTAGTTTCCAAACAACATTCTTTCAAGTTTTTTTTTCCTTTAATTATTAAACAAAAACAAAATAAAAGACAAAATCCAAACAAACAATTTTTCTTTTCTTTTCTTTTCTTTTCTACTTTTTCAAACAGAGAAGCAGATTGAAGCATGCATTACATCCCTTCCTGTGGATTTGACCCGTATAGCCATTGCTACTACGGCTAAATTGCGAGAAGCTAGAGACATACACCGACACTCAGATATCAATTTCCTAAACTCTCTCTTTCTTTTCGACAATCAAATTTTGGCGTCGTTACTGGGGAGGAAAGGTATAGTGTTTCTTATAATTTTTTCTCTGTTTGAGAGTGCAGGAACATTTTCTGAAAAACTGAAGGGTACAGAACATTACTTGCAACCATGTGCCTCTTCTCTAGAAAGCAGAGCACAGGAAGCCACAATAACACAGTATTCCACGGCAAGGGCCGTGCTTATGCGACAAAGTGATCAAACCACTTGCTCAAATTTCTGCAGGTGCTTCAGAATTGCAAACAAGTCTCTGTTATATTCTGTTTTTCTTGATTACTTGTATTTGCATGTGGTTCTAATTTCAACAATAACCTATTGTTTTGATTGTTTAATAAATAGTTAGACGGGCATCATAGGCATTTGTGTAATTCATTTTCTTATACATTATTGGTGAAGAGTGCTGAGTCAAGATAAGTCTGCATTGCATCTAAATTAGGAACACTTTTGGGTGATTTAAAATTATTTAGAGTGCTACTTATCTATTTACTTGCATACTTTTGTACGATTTCGAATTAAGGGCAAAACTTGAAAATACGATAACGTAAGAAAATCATTACCCTCTCTTAGCCCACAAACCATCTCTACTGTACTCACAACCAAATTTTAATTTAATATTTGAATAGATGTTGGCTCTATGACAACTCAGACTCACTAGGAGATTGATCTAAGGAAAAAGTTGTTAGAATTTAGCTATAGTCAAATCAGTATCTAAGGTTGAGGATTGAGAGACGAAACCTCGAAGGCTAGTTGCTTTTCTTAATTAGGCCTGTTGCTTTTGCACGGACATCTCCCACTAATCTTGCCCCAACCTGGCCGACTAACTTGTGGTCAGATTGTTGCAATATATCCCCATGGACAGTCTAACTAGTTAGAGTCGTCTAGGTCTAAGTTTACCTTAAACTAGACTTGGTTGAAAAAAATTTCTTCTTACTTTTTGATTGGTGATCGTGTTTGAAATATTGCATGCAAGTATGGTCGAGATATCCAGTTACATCTAGGTTAACCAAAAATAGTTTACCACCAAACAAAATTACAAAAAAAAATTTCTTTTCCTATGGCCTATCCACATTTATTTGGTTATTATCCATTCTATAGGCCAGACCTTCTTTTCCATCCACCAACTTATCTTCCGAGCTTTCATGATTGTATCCAACCCACTATCTCATCTTTTGCATCTTACCCTCTCATTTGGTGCCATCACTGTCATAACTCATCTCATCCTTTGAAACAATGTCCTTCAATAGGGTATTCGTTAGGATTAGGTCCAAACAATTTCACACATTTCAAGGACCCACGAGCGAACCCTACCTATCAAAATTCGAATTGGGGTATTGAAATTATTTTGATTCTTCATGGACCAATCACATACTAATTCTCAATTTAATTCATCTCCTATTGATCCATCACCTCCATAATTTCAATAGCAACCATAAGGACACAACCAATATGAGAGGAAACTTTTTAAAAATTCATGCAATCTTCAAAGCAAATACTGAATGACAATGTTCAACACTTGGCCCGCCAAAATATGATTGTGGGATCTATAAACAAGGCAACACAAACACTAGAGGGGGGGTTAATATTGTTTATAAACTTTAAAAATAAACTACTTGCAGGAAAGTAAAATACACAGAATAAATCTCAAAAAAATGCAAATGCAAACATAAGAGATTTTATCTTGGTTCGGTCCTTATGACCTACGTCTAGTCCTGAAGCAACCCGCTTGAGATTTCCTTATCCTGATTTAGATACACCCCAAAATTAACTCCTTGTACACCACTTGACAAACAACCTTTGCCAAATCTGTACAGCTCTTCTCTATACCAAGTAGACAACTACTCTTTGAATAATTACAATGAATCCTACAAGCTTTGAAACTTATACGTGATTGTGGACAAGGTATCTTATAGGAAAACTTTCAGAATTCTTCACAAAGACTTGGAATTGAGTGAAGAACAGAAAGTAAAACAAGTTTTCTGAAAAATAGAATATTTTGAACAGAGTTTGGGCAGAAAACTTGTGATTTGAGTTTGTGAATTCATCCTAAGATAACATCCCTATTTATAGGTGAAATCAAAGGTCGGTTAGGAAAGTTATCAACTCAAATTTGAAAATCAGAATGTTGGATAAAACACTAAAAAATCAATAACTGATTAACAGTCAGAAACTAAAGTTAGTCGACTAGGGTATAGGAGTAGTCGACTAGTATAAGGAATTTTGACTAGGTTAGTCGACTATCTAAGATATCAAGTCGACTATATGAAGACTGACACAAAATAACAAGCCTCTGAAAACTACACTTAGTCGACTAGCAGAGAGGGTAATTCGACTAATGTTGGTTACAGTCAACAAACAGAGAACTGATATATTTTTTGTGAATACACTTAGTCGACTATATAACAAGGCAAGTCGACTATAATATATGTTAGTTGACTATATGACTATTTTGTGTGTGTGATCAAGGCTTTTAACAAAATTCTAACAAAACACAAAAATAGTCAAAATATATATATGAGCTTGAGCAACTAGAACTCAGTATTAACTCGTGAGATAGAGCTCCAATGCATCTGTATCACATTTGTTATCTATCATCAAAATCTATCAAACTATAAGTTCCAACATTCTCCCCCTTTTTGATGATGACAACCTGTGTGCACGAAAGCTCCCCCTATAGAGAAACTCTCTCTGCAGTGAATAGGTTATAACAAAGACATAGATAACAAGTGGTCTCCCCCTGCATGGGACATAAACCATAGCCATATATCCATATATCTTATCCATATATCTTTGCCATATATAACACAGAAGATATGCCATATATAACACAGAAAGATATCAAGAATCACACATAGCACATATACATAGCACATATATAACTTCTCACTTCTCCCCCCTTTGTCATTACCAAAAAGAGAGAAACAGCACAGATACATAAAGGCAGACATTAACAATTAAAGTGTACATAACATAACAGAAAATCTCAATTATTACAATAGAAAACCGAAAGATCATAGCGAAAGTAAATATAAAAAGATGCATGAACTCCAAAAACAGGTAGCAACACAAAAATAAAGCCAACTCCATGTGCATCAAATGTTGGATCCGGGAGGAGGTGGTGAAAAATAGGTCTTGAGGAGATCCAGAATTTCCATTTGTGTGGCATCAAAAGACTCCATCTTCAGTTGCATGTTCATAAAATGCTCCATAAGTAGAGATTGATTGTTGAGTAATGGAGACTAAGAGTTCAACATAGAGGTTCGTTGGGCTTGTAGAGTCAAAATTTCATCAGAAATAAAGTTATATAAGGCATCGAGAAAGAAAGGAGGTGGTTGAGAAGAAGGGATTCAGTTAATGGAAGTTGAGTTAATGAGGAAGGAACTTGAGTAGAACTTTGTGGAGGAGGAGAGGGTTGATGTTGAGGTTGTGGTTGTGGTGGAGGTTGTGAAAAGTCATGAAGTCTCATGCGATGGAGAACGACATAATCAAATGACTCAAAAACTTTGACGACACTTGTTTCGGAAGCAAGATCTATTTTAAATTTCCAAAACACATGAGATAAAAAAGTTCCATACGGTAAGAAGGAAGTATGCTCCTTTGACAATTTTATCAAAAATGATCTTAACCCAATTAACTTCTAGTCCAGCCATGATGGCATGACACAAGTAGCTAAATCACGGAAATAATAATTATAACTCCCAATTTTTGGGCATATATTATAAGCAAGGACATGACCAATTAGATGAGGAACAAGTTTTAATTTAGTGTTAGTCATTGGTAGTCTTGACCTGGAAGAAAGATGTTTGATAAAACCTCATCATCATCCATATCAATATCATTAAAAGATAGGCTGTGATACAGAATAGAAAGGATATGACCTAAAAATTTTGGAGATAACTGAAAAACACCTAGAGGTGGGGTGAATAGGTGTTATTGCTAATCTAACAAACTTTTTAAAAACTAAGTATGATGAATGATGCAACGATCTCTCAAAACAAGACTAAGAGCCGAATACCCCGTGAGAGGTTCTGAACTCCTTCCTCCCAATTCCCCTTGAATGGGTTAGAGGTGCGCAATGCAACCTTGTTGTATGAGATATGATCGATCAAGGCAAAGTATGATGGATGAATAGTGAGATGCACACAATATATCACAAGTATCACAAGCTTGAAATAATAGCACAAAGAAAGAAACAAGATCACAAGCAAGTAATAGAAAGCAATATAGTGCAATAGAAATTTAAAGTAAGAATGGACACAAGGCAATCGCAAACACAAGATGTTTGTTTCGAGGTTCGAGCCACCGCTCTACTCCCCGCCTTCACCTCCGTGAAGGGTTTCCACTATCCACCGAGGACGCCTTACAATGGTCTACCGAAGACCCGAGCACCGAGCTCTACCAAGTACAATAACCTCTACCGAAGAGGTGTCTCCACAAGAACAAGAAGAGGAACAAGAACAAGAGTGATCACAACAAGATCACCAAACTCTTTTACAACACTCTCACTTCTTTTTACAACTTCACTATAAAATGAGTAAGGGATTTTTGGCTCTATGAAGTGTAGTGAGAAAAACTCAGTTGTAGAGATGATTTTTGCAAGGGAACACAACTGAAAACTAGCTCAAGAAAGAATTGGAAATGGAGAGCTTAAACACTTTTGTTTTCTCTTTTGAAAACTTTGAAAACTTGAGGATTTTTCTTGGTGTTTAGTAGGAGAGTCTTCTCCTCTATTTATAGGGAGAAAAATAGGTTTAAAACAATTTATTTAGAGCTTATTTGCTCTGAAAAAGAACTGAAAAACCCTGTAAAAGTCTGCCAAAAAACAGATCAAAAAACAGATTTCAGAATTGCACAAAAGAGGAAAGAGCCGTTGGGCAGCAGCAGGCTTGGCGGTCGACCGGGCCGGTCGACCGCCAGCTCAGCTGGTCAAAGAGCCGTTGGCTCGGGTCTTCTGGCGGTCGACCGGCCGGTCGACCCAGAAAACCCGAGAACAAACCTGCTCTCAGTCTTCCTCTAGCGGTCGGGGGGACGGTCGACCCAGAAAACCCGAGAGCAATCCTGCTCTCAGACGGTCGACCGCCCGGTCGACCGTAGGACGTGCACAGACGTGCACGCCCAGGCACAGTGGCCGGTCGACCGGGCCGGTAGGCCGGTCAGCCTGAAACAGGAAAACAGTATATTTTTGACTTGAAAAATTTTGCAAAATAATTTTTGACTTTAAGGAAACTTAAGTAATATGCTAGTAGGAGTATATAAACAAGATCTAAACAAGGTATTTATTTTTGTAAAATATAGAGTCATGTAAATATATATTTAAGCCATGAAGCCCAATTTAAAACATGAAAACTCAAATACAAGACTCACATTTTAACAAAACCAAATTTTGTGTGTGTGTGTATCCTAGAGCCAATATCCAACACTCAAACTTTAATATTCTAATTCTTACATTGGTTCTAAGTACTACAAGCTCTTCAAGGGGGCTTTTCACCATCAAGGTCTTCAACACTTGAGTCTTGAGCCCACTTTGAGTTGACTTGAGTCCAAAACACTTTCTTTTAGGGTGTAAACCATTTAGTAGAGTTAGAACCCTGAAACACACTTAAATAATAAGCAATATTAGTACAAATAACTAATATGTTTTGTAATCATCAAAACACACTAAACATGGGTGATTGTAACCTTGGGCCAACAATCTCCCCCTTTTTGATGATGACAAAACATATAGGTTATTTAAACAAAAATGGAAGAAGAGCTTGGAAAGCTCCCCCTCAAATAATGCTATGTATCAAAAATGTCAATGAAGTGCTAAATACATAAGGCTTTGAAAGACACATAATTTTGTCAAAAACTCAAATGCAAAACACATAGTTTTATCAAAAACTCAACTGCATCAAACAACAAACAAAATAAACAAACAACAAACAACCTCATACTTTTTCTCCCCCTTTTTGTCATACATCAAAATGGGTTAAACAAATAAAATAAAGGAATTTTTCTTTAAGAATCCATAATGCAAACATTCAACTCACCACAAATAAATGAAAATCTAGCATAATCTAGAGGTTTAGTAAAAATATCGGCAAGTTGAAAATCGGTAGAAACATAATCAATATCAATATCACCTTTCTCATAATGATCTCTAAGAAAGTGATACCTAATGTCAATGTGTTTGGTTTTACTATGTCGATTTGCATTCTTTGTCATGTGAATAGTACTAGTATTATCACAAAATATTTTAACATGATCAAAGTGTAAATCATAGTCAAGGAGAGTATGTTTCATCCAAAGAACTTGTGCACAACAAGCTCCGACCGCAACATACTCCGCCTCGGCGGTTGAAAGGGCTACCGAATTTTGCTTTTTGGAAGACCAAGATACAAGAGAATTACCTAGGAATTGACATGTTCCACTTGTGCTCTTCCTATCTACCCTACAACCCGCATAGTCGGCATCCGAAAAACTCTTCATATCAAATAGTCCAGTTTTCGGATACCACAAACCCATTTCAATAGTGCCCTTAAGGTATTTAATTATGCGTTTTACCGCTACTAAATGAGACTCCTTAGGACATGATTGAAAACGAGCACAAAGACAAACGGAAAACATGATATCCGGCCTACTAGCCGTCAAATACAATAAACTACCTATCATGCTACGATAAACTTTAATGTCTACACTTTTACCTTGTTCATCCTTATCAAGCTTGGTAGTTGTTGCCATGGGAGTTTTGCTCACTTTAGCACCTTCAAGTCCGAATCTCTTGATGAGTTCCTTTGTGTACTTGGCTTGATTGATGATCCCATCCTTCCTTTGCTTGATTTGGAGTCCAAGGAAATAGTTGAGCTCCCCCATCATAGACATTTCAAATTCATCCTTCATGCATGATTCAAAAGCTTGGCAAAGAGATTCATTAGTAGAACCAAAAATAATGTCATCAACATAAATTTGCACAATAAGAATATTTTTTTCTACATGTTTTGTAAACAAAGTTGTGTCAATTTTACCTTTCTTAAAACCATTTGAAATCAAAAATGAAGAAAGTCTTTCATACCAAGTCCTAGGGGCTTGTTTTAAACCATAAAGAGCTTTATCTAATTTAAATACAAAATCCGGATGTGTAGGATCAACAAACCCAGGGGGTTGTTCAACATACACCTCCTCTTCAATAAAACCATTTAGAAAAGCACTTTTAACATCCATTTGAAACAATTTAAAATCTTTATATGAGGCAAAAGCTAGTGTCATCCGTATGGCTTCAAGCCGTGCTACAGGTGCAAAGGTTTCTTCAAATCGATTCCTTCGATTTGAGTGTAACCTTGGGCAACTAACCTAGCTTTATTCCTAACAACGTTACCCGATTCATCCAACTTGTTCTTAAAGATCCACTTAGTACCAATTGTTGGTCTATCGTGGGGCCTAGGAACAAGGTGTCAAACTTGGTTGCGCTCAAATTGATTGAGTTCCTCTTGCATGGCTAGCAACCAATATGAATCGGCCTCGGCTTCGAGGACGTTCTTGGGTTCAACATGAGAAATAAATGCATAATGACTACAATAATCTTGAAGTTTAGAGCGAGTGGTTACCCCTTTTGATACTTCACCTATGACGAGGTCCTTGGGATGATGAGGATTGTATCTCCAATCCTTTGGAAGTTGTTGAGTGGGCTCCACTTCAATTGATTGAATTTCATGTCCTTGAGACTCTTCTACTTTAGCTTTACTTCCTTCATCATCCTTTGGCTTGTCTCCCATAGTAGGTGTATCCTCCAAGGTCACTTTCTCCAAGCCTTCATCCAAAGCATCTATTTCTACAACATTCTTAACAAACAAGTTAGATTCTTCAAACTTAACATGTATAGATTCCTCAATAGTCAAAGATGATTTATTGAAGATTCTATAAGCCTTACTTGTATTAGAATACCCAACAAAAATTTCCTCATAAGCTTTAGCATCAAATTTTCCTAAATTATCTTTTGTATTTAAAACAAAACATTTACATCCAAAAACTTTGAAATATGAAACATTTGGTTTTCTAGAAAAGTAAATTTCAAAAGAAGTCTTTGAAGTATTTTTACACAAGAAAACACGATTTGATATATAGCATGATGTATTTACGGCCTCGGCCCACAAATAATGTGGTAGACCATATTCACTTAGCATTGTCCTAGCCATCTCTTGTAAAGTTCGATTTTTCCGTTCAACTACTCCATTTTGTTGTGGAGTTCTAGGACAAGAAAGTTCATGCTTAATTCCATATTCTTCACAAAAAGTGGTAAAGGGTAGGTTAATGAACTCACCTCCTCTATCACTTCTTATTCTTAAAATTGAAGACTCTTTTTCTTTTTCAACTTTTTTCTTAAAAGTTTGGAAATATGAAAATGCTTGATTTTTGTGTTCAAGAAAGAAAACCCAAGTAAATCGTGAAAAATCATCAACCAAAACAAATGCAAATCTGTTCCCACTTAGACTTTTGGTTTGTGTAGGGCCAAATAGATCCATATGGATTAACTCCAAAGGACGTGATGTCATGATCCTTAATTAACTTGAAAGAAGACTTAGTTTGTTTCCCAAATTGACATGCGTCACAAACTCGGTCCTTTTCAAAACTCAAACAAGGAATACCTTTCACCATTTCCTTTGTGTTTAACCTAGATATGTGGTCAAAAGAAATATGGCCTAATCTTCTATACCACAACCAAGAGTCATTATCGAGGGCTTTTAAACAAGTAATATTACAAGACATATTAGACATATCTATCATATAAACATTACTTTCACGAAAACCGAAAAACACACAAGTATTAGAAATTCTATCAATTACTTTACAAGCTATATGATCAAAAACAACATCAAAACCTTTATCACAAAGTTGACTAACACTCAAGAGGTTATGCTTGAGTCCATCAACTAAAACTACATTTTCAATTAAAGGGGATGTGCCGAGTTTTACATTACCAATACCGATGATTTTACCCTTGGCATCATCTCCGAAGGTGACGGTGCCACCTTCATGGTATCTTGATAGGGTTGCAAAGTTGTTGATGTCCCAAGTCATGTGGCTTGAGCAACCACTATCAAGATACCACAATCCTCTACGTCGTTGGGCCTTGGATGGTACCTACATCATTTAGCAAAATAGTTGACTTTGGTACCCAAATTTTCTTGGGTCCTTGGAAGTTAGTGTTGCGAACCCAAACATTATGATAAGATGCACTTAGTCTATCATAGCAAAAATTGGCTAAGTGTCCTTTCCGCCCACAATGTGAACATGAGAATACTCTTCCATACATGAATGCATGATGTGTGTGTGAAGTGTGAGCATGCTTTGGGGGTTTGCCACGATGTAAAGTTGTGTGGTATGAACATGAGCATGAGCATGGTGAATATTTTTCTTAGGGGCTTGTTTCTTAGGAAACATAGCCTCAATCTGCTTCTTATTAAACTCACAATTTTTTAAAACAATTCCTAATGAGTCTATTCTTTCTTTAAGCATGATAATCTCATTAGAATCAACTAGTGGAGATTTGTCTTTACAAGAAATCTTATACTTGTCAAAATCTTTTTGGGGTGGAAACAAGAGTGGAAAGTAATTCTTCTTTTTCTTTAGAAAGAGTAAAAACTTGTTGATTAAGAGAATCATTTTCCTTTTTTATTTTTAAATACTTTTTCTTAATAAAATCATAGTTATGTGATAATTCTACAAAAGCTTCTCCTAACTCATCCATGGAAAGTTCATCATTAGGAGAAGTGGAAGGGGTTACCTTGCTTGTGCTTTCATTGGCCATGAAGCACATGTTGGCGGTATCAATCTCCTCCTCGGATTCGCTCTCGGAATCCCATGTAGCTTTCATTGCCTTCTTCTTGTGAGGCTTCTTTGAGGTGGAGGGCTTCACTTTATCCGGACACTCCGCCACAATGTGTCCCGGCCTTTGACAATTGAAGCAAATAATCTTCCTTTCTTCTTTACCTCCTTGCCATCTCCTTCTTCCTTGAAATTTAGCCTTGTTGTACATCCTCTGGACGTTCTTCACAAGAAGTGAGAGCTCTTCGTCATCTTCTTCTTCTTCATCATCTTCGTCGGAGTGTGTGGATTGGCTTTTGAAGGCTATTGTCTTCTTCTTGGGAGGTGCCATTTCTTCTCTTACCTTTCTCTCCATCTCATGGGTTTTGAGGTTCCCAATGAGACCAATTAGCTCCATCTCCTCCTTATCATTGAGTTCCTTCAAGGTGGTTGCTTTTACTTCCCATGAAGGAGGAAGAGCCCGGATGATCTTTCTTACTCTTTGATCATTATCAATAGCATCACCTAGAGAAGAAAGTCCATTAGTAATCTTTGTAAATCTTGTAACCATATCATCTATGGTTTCATTTTCTTGCATGCAAAAATTCTCATATTGGGACCGAAGAAGGTCAATCTTAGCCCTCTTCACTTGTGAGGTCCCTTCATGTGTAACTAGCAAATGTGTCCAAATTTCATATGCGGACTTGCAATGAATAACTCTAGCTAAGTCATCATCATTAAGGGCTTGAAGTAGTGCATAGTGAGCCCTACATTGGCATCAAATTCTTTGGTCTCAATTTCGGACCAAGTAGATTCATCACCGGGAGGTGCACTAAAGGGTTTGATCACGGCCTTTGCAACTCGACTACCTAAACGGTCATCTTAACCTTCCATATGGGAAAGTTAAGTCCATCAAACTTAGGGGGTGTCTTAATACCATCGGCCATCTTTACCAAGTGTGAATGAATGAAATGATTAGCAATATTAGGATCTTTCTAGGGTTGTTAAGCCAAGAGCCTAGTAACCAAGCTCTGATACCAATTGAAAAACACCTAGGGGGGTGAATAGGTGTTATTACTAATCTAACAAACTTTTTAAAAACTAAGTATGATGAATGATGCAACGATCTCTCAAAACAAGACTAAGAGCTGAATACCCCGTGAGAGGTTCTGAACTCCTTCCTCCCAATTCCCCTTGAATGGGTTAGAGGTGCGCAATGCAACCTTGTTGTATGAGATATGATCGATCAAGGCAAAGTATGATGGATGAATAGTGAGATGCACACAATATATCACAAGTATCACAAGCTTGAAATAATAGCACAAAGAAAGAAACAAGATCACAAGCAAGTAATAGAAAGCAATATAGTGCAATAGAAATTTAAAGCCATAATGGACACAAGGCAATCGCAAACACAAGATGTTTGTTTCGAGGTTCGAGCCACCGCTCTACTCCCCGCCTTCACCTCCGTGAAGGGTTTCCACTATCCACCGAGGACGCCTTACAATGGTCTACCGAAGACCCGAGCACCGAGCTCCACCAAGTACAATAACCTCTACCGAAGAGGTGTCTCCACAAGAACAAGAAGAGGAACAAGAACAAGAGTGATCACAACAAGATCACCAAACTCTTTTACAACACTCTCACTTCTTTTTACAACTTCACTATAGAATGAGTAAGGGATTTTTGGCTCTATGAAGTGTAGTGAGAAAAACTCAGTTGTAGAGATGATTTTTGCAAGGGAACACAACTGAAAACTAGCTCAAGAAAGAATTGGAAATGGAGAGCTTAAACACTTTTCTTTTCTCTTTTGAAAACTTTGAAAACTTGAGGATTTTTCTTGGTGTTTAGTAAGAGAGTCTTCTCCTCTATTTATAGGGAGAAAAATAAGTTTAAAACAATTTATTTAGAGCTTATTTGCTCTGAAAAAGAACTGAAAAACCCTGTAAAAGTCTGCCAAAAAACAGAACAAAAAACAGATTTCAGAATTGCACAAAAGAGGAAAGAGCCGTTGGGCAGCAGCAGGCTTGGCGGTCGACCGGGCCGGTCGACCGCCAGCTCAGCTGGTCAAAGAGCCGTTGGCTCGGGTCTTCTGGCGGTCGACCGGCCGGTCAACCCAGAAAACCCGAGAACAAACCTGCTCTCAGTCTTCCTCTAGCGGTCGGCGGGACGGTCGACCCAGAAAACCCGAGAGCAATCCTGCTCTCAGACGGTCGACCGCCCGGTCGACTGTAGGACGTGCACAGACGTGCACGCCCAGGCACAGTGGCCGGTCGACCGGGCCGGTCGGCCGGTCAGCCTGAAACAGGAAAAACAGTGTATTTTTGACTTGAAAAATTTTGCAAAATAATTTTTGACTTTAAGGAAACTTAAGTAATATGCTAGTAGGAGTATATAAATAAGATCTAAACAAGGTATTTATTTTTGTAAAATATAGAGTCATGTAAATATATATTTAAGCCATGAAGCCCAATTTAAAATATGCAAACTCAAATACAAGACTCACATTTTAACAAAACCAAATTTTTTGTGTGTGTGTGTATCCTAGAGCCAATATCCAACACTCAAACTTTAACATTCTAATTCTTACATTGGTTCTAAGTACTACAAGCTCTTTAAGGGGGCTTTTCACCATCAAGGTCTTCAACACTTGAGTCTTGAGCCCACTTTGAGTTGACTTGAGTCCAAAACACTTTCTTTTAGGGTGTAAACCTTTTAGTAGAATTAGAACCCTGAAACACACTTAAACAATAAGCAATATTAGTACAAATAACTAATATGTTTTGTAATCATCAAAACACACTAAACATGGGTGATTGTAACCTTGGGCCAACAATAACTTGATATGAACACCTTTAACCAGAGAATAAATATGAACATTATCATCATTATCTTCATAGGTTAAATTTATGTAAAAGAGATGGATCAAGAAGGGATAATACCCTTATCTAGATTCAGTGAAAAACATAGTATAAATACCAAAATTTTGAAGAAATGAAGCAATATCATATTCATGGAAGTTTTCATACTTAACCAGGCAAGATTTCTAACTAAGAAGTCTTAAGCAATCATCTTCTAGAGCAGGATTTTTAAAAAAAATCCTAAAATCTGTTTGAGAGGAAGATGAAGATGGTGTAAACTTAGATTCTTAGATCTTGACATGATGAGAACTGAAATTAAGGTCTAAAAAAGAAGGAATTGAAAGTAAAACACAGAGATTGGAATGATTTTTACTCAAAAATTGAAAGGAAAAGAGAAGAACAGGAGCTGCTGTTGCTGAAGAAGTCGACTGGCTGCTGCTGCTGGAGAAAGGAATGGGTGAATAACAAGGATTTTGATTGTGTGGTAGGGTAAATATGAAAGGTAAAAATAATATCAACGGTTAGGATTGAATATGGGTAGAAATCGGATCCAAAAAAATCATGAAATGGGTCAGGTTCGAAAGTCATAAATCCAATAACAGAACACAGTTTTATATTGGGTTAGTCAACTTGGGTCTATGATTAGTCGATTAATCCTCTTCTTAGTCGACTAATTGGTCAATATAGTCGACTAATTCTGAATAGCTCAAAACACCATGTTTCTTTTGATTACAGTAGTCGACAAGACGTCTGTTAAGTCGACTAGTGACTTGTTAAGTCGACTAGTAAACTTTGTTAAGTCGACTAATAAGTGAAAAATGCATTAAACAAATCTGAAAATAATATTTAAATATAAAAAATATTGCAAAGACCCAAATCTCTTCGAAATCTCATAAAAATATCTTCTTTAAGAGGTTTTGTAAAAATATCTGCAATTTGATTATCAGTTAATATAAAATTTAATGAAATATCATCTTTTAAAGCATGATCACGTAAAAAATAATGTTTAATATCAATATGCATTGTACGTGAATGGTGAATTGGATTTTTAGATAAGTTAATAGCACTGGTATTATAACACATAATGGGTGAATTTGTGATAGACATACCATAATCAAATAAGGTTTGTTTCATCAATAAAATCTAAGCTCATGCAACACTAGAAGCGATATATTCTGCTTCGGTTGTTGATAATGATACAAAATTTTACTTTTTACTGAACTATGATATTAGTGAATGTCCTAAAAAGTGACAAGTACCACTAATACTCTTCCGATCATATTTACATCTAGCAAAATCAACATCACTATATGATAGTAAATCCAATGTGCTTGATTTCGGATAAAATAAACTACAGTTGACTGTGTTATTAATATATCGAAGAATTCTTTTCACTGCTTTAAGATGTGATTCCTTAGAATTAGATTGATATCTAGCACATAAGCAAACACTGAACATAATATCAGGTCTACTTGAAGTTATATATAGTAAAGAACCAATCACACCTCAATATAATTTTTGATCAACATTCTTACCATTTTCATCTTTGTTTAGGAATGTGGTAGTACTCATGGGAGTGTTTTTACTACTAGAATTTTCTATACCAAATCTTTTAAGAAGTTCCTTTGCATACTTGCACTGAAAAATGAAGATTCCATCATTCATTTACTTTATTTGCAGACCGAGAAAATAATTAAGTTCACCCATGTGGCTCATCTCGAATTCACTTTGCATAGTCTTAGAAAATTCTTGATAAATTATCGTTAGTAGATCCAAATAAAATATCATCAACATATATTTGTATAATTAAGATATCTTTATTAACATGTTTAATAAAAAGTGTTGTATCTGCTCTTCCCATCTTAAAATCAGAATTTAAAAGAAAACTTTTTAATCTATCATACAAAGCACGTGGTGCTTGTTTTAAACCATATAAAACTTTCTTAAGTTTAAAAACATGGTTTGAAAATTTTTCATGTTTAAAACCTGGAGGTTGTTCAACATAAACAGTTTCTTTAATAAAACCATTTAAAAAAGCACTTTTAACATCCATTTGATAAAGTTTGAAATTCATAAAGCAAGCAAAAGCAACTAAAATACGAATTGACTCAAGTCTAACTACTGGTGCATAAGTTTCATCAAAATCAATACCTTCTTCTTGATTGTATCCTTGTGCAACTAACCTTACTTTGTTCTTGATAACTTGACCTGATTCATCGAGTTTGTTTTTAAATACCCATCTGGTATCGATGACTGGATGATCAGTAGGATGTTGTACGAGATCCCAAATATCATTTCTGACAAGTTGGTTCAACTCTTCTTGCATTACAATAATCCAAAAATCACCTTCACATGCTTCTTTGATATTTTTTGGTTCAATGAGTGATATGAAAGCAATTTGTGTCATATAGTTTAACTTGGATCTTGTCTGAACACCTTGAGTTATATCTCCAATAACCAAATCATATGGATAATTTCTTACTTCAACAAGTGCTTTAGGTAACTTAGGAGTCTCATCAATCTTAGAAATGTTAGTATCATCAGAAGATATAATAGTATTATCAATAGGAGTATCTATGATATCATCATCATCATGTGAAGAAGTATTAGAAATAGGCTTTGTCGAAGATTCATCAAATATAACATGCAATGATTCAATAGTAAATATTTTTTTATTAAATATTCTATATGCTTTACTTTGAGTAGAATATCCAACGAAAATACCTTCATTGGATCTAGCATTAAATTTCTCTAAAACATCTCTTGTATTTAAGATAAAACATTTATATCCAAAAATCTTGAAATAAGAAAAATTTGAAATTCTATTATAAAATAATTCATAAAATGTTTTGTTTAAAATAGATCAAATTAGCACATAATTTAAAACATAACATGCAGTAGCAACAGTTTCAGCCTATAAATATTTTGCTAAAAGACTGTCCATAAGCATAATTCTAGTACGTTCTTGCAAAGTCCTATTCTTTCTCTCCACAACACCATTTTGAGAAGATGCTCTAGGAAATGCAAAGTTATGTGTAATATCATACTTATCACAGAAATTTCCAAAAGATTCATTTTCAAATTCTCCTCCATGATCACTTTGAATAGTGACTATGTTTAGAGACTTTTGATTTTGAATTCTTTTACAAAAACTTAAAAACTCATTAAAAGTATCATTTTTATTCTTTAGAAAAATTACCCATGAAAAACGTGAATAATCATCAATAATAACAAAAATATACCTATTTTTGTTTAAAGAAGCAACACGAGTAGGACCAAATAAGTCTAAATGCAACAGTTCTAAAGGTCTATTAGTAGAAACTAAATCTTTAGATTTAAAAGATGATTTAACTTGTTTTCCTAATTGACAAGAATCACAAAAATAATCCTTTTTAAAAGCTATTTTTGGAAGGACTTTAACTAAATAAAATTTAAAAATCTTAGAAATTATTTTCAAATTTAAATTACCAAATCTTTTATGCCATAAAAAATAGTCATTATTAGAAGCAAGTAAAAATATAAGTTATTATTTGATGAAATACAAGTTATTGATAACTCATAAATATTATTGTTACGAGAACCTTTAAAAAGAATATCTTTCATTTTGGTATCATATATAAGACATACATCTTTTTCAAAAATAATTTTATAACCCTCATCACATAACTGACTAATACTTAATAGATTGTGTGTAAATCACCTAGAGGGGGGGTGAATAGGTGATGGCTAATCTAATGGTCACTAAATGCGGAATTAAAAACTATTATGACCTAAACAAACTATTTAAACTAAACACCACGTATAACACAAGAGTGTAGCCGAATTCCCCGTGAAGGGCTCTAGACTAACTCTAAAAGATTCCCCTACATAAGGGTTGAGGTGCCGTGTTGGCTCTCTTGGTTGAATACAAGTGTTAGCAAACAATCCCAAGCATATATATCAATTAAGCACAAATGTATATTATGCATGTAAAGATAAAGACAAGATAAGTATGCAAGATATAAACAAGGAGATAGAGAGAGAGAGAGAATGAGCAATCGCAAACACAAGGGATTTGTTTCGAGGTTCGAGCACACTTGCTCTACATCCCCGCCTTCGACACACGAAGGATTTCCACTATGCTTGATCCCAATGGATCACTCCTCGGTGCCGCAACACCTACAATCCCTCGGACTCCCTAGTCCCGTACACACCGCAAGCCCCACAAGCTCGCCGAGGCCGCACCTCAAACCAAGAGTTCACACACGAACTCTAAACAACGTGAACACACTTGTCCGCCTCCTCAAGGAACAAAGAAAAGATCTCTTGGTGATCTAAACACTTTGATCACCAATAAACACTCTCACAACAAAATCTTATAGGTAGATATAGCAATGGATAGCTCAAGTGTATGTGTGAGAAAACAAGGAAAGAATCTATGCTGAAAAACTCAAGAAAATCTCTTTTAAACACTCTTGATAAAACTCCCTTTTGATAGGAAATATTTGCTCTCAATTTAGTGGAGAAAACTCTTTTAATGAAGTGGGAAAAACTGGCTCAAAGTCCACTAGAAATCTTGGAGAAAAACAATACCCAAACCCCCAAATTTATAGGGCTAGAAAAACTAGCCGTTGGGGTCTGACAGAACTATCGGTCGACCGCCCGGTCGACCGGCCAACGGTCATATTTCAGACTGTTGTGCCCTCGGTCGACCGGTCGGTCGACCGAGGCCAAGATACAGAGAGCAAGTCTCTCTGTCCGGTCAACCGCCCGATCGACCGCGGCCTTTCCAGAGAGCAGAGCTCTCTGGACGGTCGACCGGATCGGTCGACTGGCCCTCCTGCCAGAACTGGCGTGCACGTCTGTGCACGTCGGTCGACCGGCCGGCTGAAGCTAGGACAGAAAACTGGGATTTAAAACTTGGTCTTTTTGATTGAAATAAAATCCCATAAAATACTGAAAAATCTACAAAAATAGTTTTACTAATATACTTGATAAACAAACATGCTTGCACAAAATCAAGGCATGTTACAAATGATTTGGACTATTTTTGTAATATGAAAATTTGGCTTAAATGAAAAACATTATTTTTCAAAACTTGATTTTTTCAAAACTTGTCCAAATATAAAAACAAGATATTTAAACTCATTTGAAGCATAGAGTGTATGGATATGATCCATTACACAAACATGGTGAAATATCTATGTTTTTGACATTAAGCTCTAAATATGGTTTTAGTTAAAACATATAAACTTGAAAACCAAAATCCAAACATGTATTTTTTCAAAATAAATTCTTTTCTAAAACAAACTAAATCAAGAGTGTGTGTGTGTATATGATACTTGAGCAATCTACCAACTATACTATCCTTTACATTTTATCTAAAACAAAATCTTATAAAACAAACCTAGACACAAGTCTTCATCTTCTTGAAGTCTTCTCTTGAAGGCTTCTTGACTTGGTCCAAACATCGTGCAAGCTCCAAAACTTGACTTTAAATCCTTTGTTGAAGCTATGCACCTACTAAGATCTTGATCATGAATCTGTCACTAATTAAACACAAGATCATTAGTACTATAACTATATGAGTTGATCATCATCAAAACTAGAGTGATGGGCCTTTGGGCCAACAATCTCCCCCCTTTTGATGATGACAAAACTCATGAAGTTATATATGCATGGATTAAAGTAAAGCTTTAAGGAAGCTCCCCTTAACTCATGCATAACAATTAAACAATAAATATGCAATGAATGTTCATAGATATGTATGCAAATATATGGAGATAAACATGCTAATCAAGCATAAAACAAATCAAATTCTTTTTCTCCTATTTGCAAAACAAAACATATATGCATAAACAATCCTTTTTCACAAAACATGCATATAAATCCAAAATCTTTGTCCCCCTTTTTGTCAATCATCAACAAAGGGGTAAAAATACAATCAACAAATTTTTCTCCCCCTTTTTGTCATAAGACAAAGAGATCACTAAGGGGTAAACAGATAAGTCAATAAAAGTTTATATGCGATATACATTCATAAAGAGGAAGACAGTAAAGTAACTTCCCTACACATATACATTACATGAAAGAGGGATGACAAGCCCTAATTCACATAATGCATAATATGTAATGCATAAGAGGAGATGTGAAGCTCCCCCTACACATGTGTATCACATAAAGAAGAGTTGTCAAGCTCCTCTATACAAGATACACTCAACATGAATCTATATGTAGAAGAGATGTTAAGCTCCCCTTGCATATAGGCAATACAAATCAAAACATTTTAAATTTTAAACTTTTGAATTTTTCTTAAACAAATTCTAGGATATCTTAGTAAATCAAATTTTAAGATACCAATGTAAATAAACAAATTGTAAATAAACATTACAAATTTTTAATTTTTCAAATAGATAAAACATATTGATATCAATGTAAATTTATAACAAATTTGAAGCATTTTGATACCAATTGAAAAACATGCATAAGCTTAAAAATGTCAATTGAGATACCAAATGAAAATAAAGTTTTAGATCAAGCTTAGCATAAACATACTATGTGCTTTAAAGATGTATACCAAATGTAAAGCAAGCACACGAAAATCATAAATATGTATGAGAATTGATAATACCGATTGAAAATTAGAGCATACATATATAGAAAACAAAATATGATTATATACAAAAATATCAATTTAGATACCAATTGAAAAGATCCAATGATACCAATTGAAAATAATAATGTAAATCAAGTATATAACTCATAACCTACCACCCTTCATATGCTCAAGATAAAAGTTTTTCACTAAGGCTTGCAAGGCATACACGCCCAGCCATCCGCCCATAAAGGTTGGAAGGGGTTTTCAAAAATAATTTTGAAAGTAGTTAAGCATTGAAAATCTCTTCCAAATGAAGAATAATTAACTAGTTAAAAGTAATTTTTGAAAAATTAGTTAAAGATCCTTCAAAAACATGAAATCAAAACATATATTTTCATGAATCATACCAAATACACAAAAAATTCAAGCACTCATAGTCCATCAGGCTCAAAAATAATCATGAAACAAAGTCATGAATAAACAAATAAAAGTGTGAGTGTTCAATCATTATGTAAATAGCATTTTCATGAAAATAGTCAATAAAGCTCGAAACAATCATGAATAACATTTTTATCAAACAAATCATGAAAATTTATTTTTCATATAAAAATAAACTTTTAGGTATATGTATGATCTATCCAATCCTGACAATACACATACATATCCCAAACATAAAAGAGTCTATTAAAAGTATTTGTATGAAGGCAAGAGACTCACGGGTATACATGTATATTTATTAGATTTGAATTTAAAAGATTGATGATAAACCTGCACACAAAATACGAGATTATAGAACTTAAGAAAGAAGATGTGCAAGTGCTCAATTCTTCCGCTATAGCAAGTGGCTATGCGGGTCGTGATCCACAAGGAGGGTTTGCGATGGAAGCGTTACAGTTCTTTATTGAAATCTTTTAAGAAAATAAAACGAAGGTTCTTCTCTGTTTTTAGTTATGAAAATGAAAAAGAAAATTATCTTAAAGTTAAAAGAAAATGGAAGATGAAGAAGGTGGAAAATCAGAAAACGATGAAAAGCGACTAAGTACAATGAAGTGGAGATAATAGAGTTGGAAGATGTAGTGATTTAATTTACAGAAATGAAAAA
Source organism: Agave tequilana (assembly GCA_038442645.1). Classification (NCBI taxonomy): domain Eukaryota; kingdom Viridiplantae; phylum Streptophyta; class Magnoliopsida; order Asparagales; family Asparagaceae; genus Agave; species Agave tequilana. The sequence goes on from JAVJIF010009824.1 coordinate 79,780, forward strand.
GAAAAGAAAACAAATATTTACCTTCTTTTCTCCAAAAGCTTACCTTGAATTCTTAGCTTCAATGTTACCTTGAATTGGAGGCAGTTAGCGCATAGCCCATAAGAGTCGAGTGTTAGTCTCTTCCACATTACATCATCAAGATATGCAAGCATGAAATGATACAGAGAGACTCACAATTCCATCGTCATGAGCTATCGGTGGCACTCGCAAAGGCAAGCCTCTTTCGATGCTTTTAGACTCACTTGGAAGACAGTTGTACCAAAAAGAAAGGTAAAATAGAAAAGAAGAAGAGAACTAAAAAGAACATACAAGGAAATAGCATTGATTTGATTTCATAACAATCGAAGAAAAGAAATAAAACCTTACACCAATTGTCACTTTTAGCTCAAGCTTCAGTCTTGTTCTTCGATGAAAGTTGATCTCCTCAGAATTACATAAATGAAAACTAAATTACATGAAAAAGAAAAGCAAAAACCTAAACTAAGAAATGAAAAACTAGGCAAAATCCTAATCTGCCTTCCCCCTTACTCAGCTAAAACTAGTATTTATAGGCAAAAAACCTAAAGGAGAAGATCCCAGGAAGATTGGGGGAATCTCCTGGTCTGATGTATTTCCCGTATCTTCTTCTGATTTTCGTATTTTTTCTTCAAAAGTTGACAAAACAGCCTTTGATTGTGCTTGATTTAGGGAGGATTCTTCTCAACCTTCCTTATATACCAAGATTTTGCCCACAGGGAGGATTCTTCTCAACCTTCCTTATATGCCAAGATTTTGCCCTGATTTCTTCATCTTGATTCAGGGAGGATTCTTCTAAACCTTCCTTATATGCCAAGATTTTGCCCTGATTTCTTCATTTCAAATTTATTCTGAATTAATCAGAATTTGGTAGGCTTTTGGGCTTGTTTCTCTTCATCTCCTTAAGGAATGGGCCTGCAAATAAATTAAACATTTAATTAGGACAAAGCAGATTTTATTCTATAATAAGTATGGAAATATGATAATAAATGTGCAACATTAGTGACCAATCATACCCCCATACCTATCTTTTGCTCGTCCTCGAGCAAAACAACTAAACTATACTAAGGATTATTAGACCACTTTCGCAGGTCACGCGATTGCACTGAGCATGTGCAACAAGCCGTTAAACCTCTAGGTTTCCCCTAGAGGACGAGTTTTGTCTCGTGAGGGTTTTCAGTGGATTACACCCACAAAATCCATAAAGAAAGAGAAACAAAGAGTTAGTATTTTCGAAAAGCATTTTGAAAGAGAAAAATATTTGAAATATAATTGTAAGATTTAAGTAATCTATAAGTTATAGGAAAACTGAATTTTTCATTCCTAAACTTAGTCTCTATTCAAAAATTTGTTATCAATCAAAGTAAGGAGTCAAATTGTACTTCTCATCTGGTCTATTACTTTACCCTAAGTCATATGCACTTTGTGATTGTGAAAATTTTGACTAAGGATTCTTTAACTCTAACTCTTATGCCTCATTTATTATTATATATATATATAATTTTTTTTATTCCTTAGTTCTAATTGGCTTTCTAATCTGCCCATGTAACGAGCCTTTAATCGATGACTCCCAAACCAAACGGTCTTAGGGCACCAGGTGAGAAAACACCCCAAGGACTTAAGGACACGAGCAAACAAGGCCACAAAACTAAGGATTTTATTATATGAACCCCTTTTAGGCGTGAATACTTATGCTTTATTAGGTACAAATACCCAGCTTAATCAGAGAATGTTTATATATATTTATATATATATATATTCAAACTTATCTAATCATCTTTCGCATAAATACTAAGGCTTGCTTAGGCCAAAGCACCTAGCTAATCAATAATTAGATTTGTTTATCTTTTTTTCTTTTTCTTTTTTTTATAAGGCATAAGAATCTTTGTTTTTGAATCCTAAGTGTGTAAGTATATGAAGTGTGCATATTTCATCAAGGTAAAGATCAAGACTAAATTACTTTGACAAATTATCTTCCTAACTCTATAAATCAAACAAATAATCTTATTTTGACCAAGTATAAGAAGTCCTAATTTGGATTTTCCTATTCCTTAAAATTAACTTAATTTCTTACAAAAATAAGTCAAAATATTGTTTCTATTTTTCAAAAAGTTTTTAAAAGTAAAGAAAAATGTTATTATTTTTTTTTAAAAAAAAAAGAAAAGTTATGTTAGACCCTCCCCCACACCTATCTCATGCATTGTCCTCAATGTATGAATTAATGCATAGATGCATGAAAAAGAAGAAAGGGAAGGAAAAGGTTACCTTAAGGTGGTGGTTCCGGTGGTGGTCTGATTGGTCCACGAAACGCGGCCCAATCAACTTTTCTTGGGTCTTGAAGGAACCCACCAGCACTATCTTTAATATAACCCATTAAAAAGATATATCCATGAAGGATTTTTATTAAATATTTGACCCCATCTAATTTCCATATTCCATAACTAATTTCGGAGTCAAATTTGTCAACCACCTCGTCCCAGAATGGAGTATGAAATGATAGAACAGTTGACTTGGACTCAGGAAGGACATGAACTAATACCGACTCAGGAAGGTCACTTAAGTCAAGTAAAGGTTCAGGAGTCGAAATAGGTTCAGAAATTGGTCCAAGTCAAGAAGTTGAAACTCCAGTCCACATGTATTTTCCAACAATGGAATGTGACCTAATATGGGTGATTCCAGTTCAGGAATGATAGGTGGAGGAATCAAAACTAACTCTAAAATATTACTCAAGTTTGGTAACAAAACGGGAGTCAAGATTGATTCAGAAAGTTGAACTGGATCACTGATTTGAGAATCTAGGTCACATATCTCATTGAGTTTAATATCAAAAAATGGAGAACTTGCCAATTTGTCAATAGGATCTTCAAAAGTGTATAATTGGTCAAGTTCAATATGATCCTCAAAGATGGGTGATTCAATTTCATTATGAATTGGGACAGGATCCAATGTCGACTCCGGGAAAAGATTGAAGTCAGGTAAAGATACCGGAGTCATTATTGAATCAGGAAGAAGAATTGAATCACTAAGTTGGGGTTCAAGATCATATTCATTTTCAAGTTCGATTTCAGGAAAAGGATAACTTGCCAAATTATCAATTTCATTTGGAGTTTGGGCAAGTTCAAATGGTTGTGCTGAAATGGAATCTTGATTTCCAAAACTACATGACTCTTCGGCTCTAACAGAATAGTTAGTGACATCAGGACGGTGGGAACGTAGAGATTCGACCATCATATCTATGTCACGATTACGAGTGTTTTGAGCCTGAGTCATGGCTTCAAGCATCTTTTCATAGTTGATAGGTTCATTGTTTTGATGAAAAGATGAAGAATTGTCTTGGAGGTGGTAGTGAAATTGTGAGTCCATCAGATTTTGGGATTTGTGTTTGGACTCACGCATACTCATTTCCATAATTGATGGTTTCCTATTTTGGACGGGTGGAACTGAGTATGAATCTTGAACATAATGTGGACTGGGTGGAGAAGGAGGGCAAGGTGGTTGGAAATTATGCTCGGGGGAGGTGAATCCCCACTGACTCGGTGAAGAATTGAAATCATTATGGAAATTATAGTTATTAGATGGGGGGTATGGGTCATATTGATTCGGATAAGACCAATCCGGCACACTAGGTTGGTCAAAGTTATGATATGCCGGGTTGGTAATATCTGAAAATGAAGTTGGTGTGTAATATGGATTATTATTGTAGTTGAAAAAATTATTATTATAGTCCATATCACACAATAGAATATAAACAAAGAAAAATAGACAAATAAGCAAATAAAAGAAAAAAATTCTAAGTTAGGGTAGACCTATGACCTAGACGACTCCTAACTGATTAAACTGTCCACGGGAGGTCTAATGTAGACTTTGACCACAAGCTAATCAGCCAGGTCAGGGCAAGGTTGGTGGGAGGTTTTCCGTCAAAGACGTTCCTTAATTAAATAACCACCAACCTTCGGGCTTTCGGCCCTCAATCCCTTTCCTAGACACTGATTTTGCAGGAGTCAGATTCTAACATTTTTTCCCCTTAGGATAATCTACTAATTGAGTCCGAGATGTCCCTAGGGCCAACGTCTACTCAATTTTAGTTAGGCTTTGGTTAGTGAGTGCTTGGAATCTGATTTTTGGGCTAAGGAAGGGTGATTAAATCCCTACCTTATCTTGTTATGGGTTAGTGCCCTTAAAATAATTTTGTGCAAGTGTACAAGATATGTAAGATTCACTCAAAGCGATATAAACAACCAAGAAGTGAGTCCTATGCTAAATGCAATGCATACGTACCTTGCTCCAGCACTCTTCAACAGTAAAAAATAAAGGAATTAAAAAGACACGTGCCTAAAATGCAAATGTCTAATCAATTTTTTATCTTTTCAACAAATATTTTACTGTTGATTATTAGCAGGTTTTTGTGATGGCATATAAGAAATAAATAATTGCAGCAAACTAGAATTTGCAAAGCTAGCAGCCCTACAAAAACCTGTTAGTAGTCAGCTCTTTATTGCCGCGGATCCACGGCTTTTGCCATGGAAACGCGGCAATTCAGAGGGCAATGGGTCTCTGCTTTCTAGAGCAGAGGCCCAATACCACTTGTATGTCACTGCAAACTTATTTTCCTGCTTTGCTTACCCTGTAACCTGCAACAGAGAAGAAAATTCGTTTAGTTCTAAAAAATTTTCAAGAAAAATTCAGATTTCAATAAGTACCATTTTACCCTCCCCGGCAACGGCGCCAAAATTTGATTGATGCTAAACCTGCACACAAAATACAAGATTATAGAATTTAAGAAAGAAGATGTGCAAGTGCTCAATTCTTCCGCTATAGCAAGTGGCTATGCGGGTCGTGATCCACAAGGAGGGTTTGCGATGGAAGCGTTACAGTTCTTTATTGAAATCTTTTAAGAAAATAAAACGAAGGTTCTTCTCTGTTTTTAGTTATGAAAATGAAAAAGAAAGTTATCTTAAAGTTAAAAGAAAATGGAAGATGAAGAAGGTGGAAAATCAGAAAACGATAAAAAGCGACTAAGTACAATGAAGTGGAGATGATAGAGTTGGAAGATGTAGTGATTTAATTTACAAAAATGAAAAAGAAAAGAAAACAAATATTTACCTTCTTTTCTCCAAAAGCTTACCTTGAATTCTTAGCTTCAATGTTACCTTGAATTGGAGGCAGTTAGCGCATAGCCCATAAGAGTCGAGTGTTAGTCTCTTCCACATTACATCATCAAGATATGCAAGCATGAAATGATACAGAGAGACTCACAATTCCATCGTCATGAGCTATCGGTGGCACTCGCAAAGGCAAGGCTCTTTCGATGCTTTTAGACTCACTTGGAAGACAGTTGTACCAAAAAGAAAGGTAAAATAGAAAAGAAGAAGAGAACTAAAAAGAACATACAAGGAAATAGCATTGATTTGATTTCATAACAATCGAAGAAAAGAAATAAAACCTTACACCAATTGTCACTTTTAGCTTAAGCTTCAGTCTTGTTCTTCGATGAAAGTTGATCTCCTCAGAATTACATAAATGAAAACTAAATTACATGAAAAAGAAAAGCAAAAACCTAAACTAAGAAATGAAAAACTAGGCTAAATCCTAATCTGCCTTCCCCCTTGCTCAGCTAAAACCAGTATTTATAGGCAAAAAACCTAAAGGAGAAGATCCCAGGAAGATTGGGGGAATCTCCTGGTCTGATGTATTTCCCGTATCTTCTTCTGATTTTCTTATTTTTCTTCAAAAGTTGATAAAACAGCCTTTGATTGTGCTTGATTCAGGGAGGATTCTTCTCAACCTTCCTTATATACCAAGATTTTGCCCACAGGGAGGATTCTTCTCAACCTTCCTTATATGCCAAGATTTTGCCCTGATTTCTTCATCTTGATTCAGGGAGGATTCTTCTAAACCTTCCTTATATGCCAAGATTTTGCCCTGATTTCTTCATTTCAAATTTATTCTGAATTAATCAGAATTTGGTGGGCTTTTGGGCTTGTTTCTCTTCATCTCCTTAAGGAATGGGCCTGCAAATAAATTAAACATTTAATTAAGACAAAGCAGATTTTATTCTATAATAAGTATGGAAATATGATAATAAATGTGCAACATTAGTGACCAATCAATACATATACATGATGTAAAACATGAAATAGGCAAAACAAGTATAAATGAGAGAATCATCAAAACTAGCCTATATATGTGCATATAGTGGGTACAAATGAGCATGAAGTGCAAACATATATGAATCAATTTGTTCTCACTATTTGTACATATATAAATACAAGTTTTGATAAAAACTACATTTAAACTAGTATTTACCGCATGAAGCACATAAAACAAATAAAAACATGATCATGCTATATGATATCATGAAAATAAAAGCATGTACATAAATTGAGAGTTTAGAAATAGTTACCAACTAGGGAACTACTCCAAATCTCCAAAACATGGTGGCCTTTTCACCAAAACTCCTTGATAGCGGTGCATCAAATGTATGTCCTTCTAGTCCATGCAACCACCATCAAGGCACCAAATCTCTCACGTCTTGTGAGAGCCCTCACCTACATCAAATACACAAGGTGGGGACTTTGGTACCCATTTTCTTCTGGGTCCTTGGGGGTTAGCTTTGTAAGGAACTCAAATATTTTTATGATTAGCAAAATTTAAATGATGTATCCTATCATAACAAAATTTTGCTAGATGTCCTTTGCGGCCACAATGTGTACATTTGTACACCTTAGAATGCATATGAGTGTGAGGGTGATCGTGGCGTGCAAAGTGTGCATATGCATGATGAGGGTGATGTGCATGAACATGTGGAGTTTGTTTCTTTGAAAATAAAGACTCCAATCTAGTGTGGTTAAAAGCACATGAGCTCAAAGTAGAGCTTAAACTACTAATCCTATTTTTCAAACATTTATTTAACTATCATTAATGGTGGCATGTAAAGCATGGTGAGATATAGAATCATTTTTCTTATTCTTTTTAGAAACAAAATCCTTTTCTTTTTCAACAATTTTTCTTTTCAAATAAGAATTTTCTTGAAAAAAAATTTCCTTTTGTTTTTCCACCAAAACAATTTTATTTCTCAAAATAGTGTTTCCTTCACAAAGATCATTTAATTTGGACATCAAGGAAACATTTTCATTTTTCAAAATATCATTTTCTTTTTCAATGCATGCAACCTTATTTTCTAATGAATCTTTTTCATTAAGCATGAAATCAATTTCTTTTTCAAATTTTTATTTTCTTTCTTAATCATGTCATATTTCTCAAGAAGAAGTTGACAAAAAGTGCTAAGCTCATCATATGACATGTCATTTTCATCTACCTCGGATTCGGTAGTTACCTCAAGGGGGTTATCCCCTTGGACCATATAGCACAAGTTGGAGGTGTCGCTTCCAACGTCCGAATCACTCCCGGCATAATATAGATCCTTTTCGTCAAGGGAGGTGATGATATTCCATGCTACAAAAGCCGAATCAATGTTAGATACCCTAAATAAATATTCATCATTTAGGGTAGACTTTAAAGCATGAAGGGCTTTAGCATTAGCCTCAATGTACTTGCTATCATTAACATAAGAATCTTTAATTGTAGCAAGATAAACATGAAAACCTAAGGCTTTGAGGCACAAAGACATCTTAACCTTCCAAATTTGGATGTTAAGAATGTCAAAAGTGGGAGGTGACATGAAGTCCATAGTGTGTGTACAAATATTGTGATTAGCCTAAAAATGAGGATCTTTAACTCTAGGTTGTAAGACCCAAATCAGAGTACCAAGCTCTGATACCAATTGTAAATCACCTAGAGGGGGGTGAATAGGTGATGGCTAATCTAATGGTCACTAAATGCGGAATTAAAAACTATTATAACCTAAATAAACGATTTAAACTAAACACCACGTATAACACAAGAGTGTAGCCGAATTCCCCGTAAAGGGCTCTGGACTAACTCCTCAAGATTCCCCTAGATAAGGGTTGAGGTGCCGCGTTGGCTCTCTTGGTTGAATACAAGTGTTAGCAAACAATCCCAAGCATATATATTAATTAAGCACAAATGTATATCATGCATGTAAAGATAAAGACAAGATAAGTATGCAAGATATAAACAAGGAGATATAGAGAGAGAATGAGCAATCGCAAATACAAGGGATTTGTTTCAAGGTTCGAGCACACTTGCTCTACATCCCCACCTTCAACACACGAAGGATTTCCACTATGCTTGATCCCAATGGATCACTCCTCGGTACCGCAACACCTACAATCCCTCAGACTCCCTAGTCCCGTACACACCGCAAGCCCCACAAGCTCGCCGAGGCCGCACCTCAAACCAAGAGTTCACACACGAACTCTAAACAACGCGAACACACTTGTCCGCCTCCTCAAGGAACAAAGAAAAGATCTCTTGGTGATCTAAACACTTTGATCACCAATAAACACTCTCACAACAAAACCCTATAGGTAGATATAGCAATGGATAGCTCAAGTATATGTGTGAGAAAACAAGGAAAGAATCTATGGTGAAAAACTCAAGAAAATCTCTTTTAAACACTCTTGATAAAACTCCCTTTTGATAGGAAATCTTTGCTCTCAATTTAGTGGAGAAAACTCTTTTAATGAAGTGGGAAAAACTGGCTCAAAGTCCACTAGAAATCTTGGAGAAAAACAATATCGAAACCCCCAAATTTATAGGGCTAGAAAAACTAGTCGTTGGGGTCTGACAGAACTGTCGGTCGACCGCCCGGTCGACTGGCCAACGGTCATATTTCAGACCGTTGTGCCCTCGGTCGACCGGTCGGTCAACCGAGGCCAGGATACAGAGAGCAAGTCTCTCTGTCCGGTCAACCGCCCGGTCGACCGGGGCCTTTCCAGAGAGCAGAGCTCTCTGGAAAGTCGACCGGGTCGGTCGACCGGCCCTCCTGCCAGAACTGGCGTGCACGTCTGTGCACGTCGGTCGATCGGGTCGGTCGACCGGCTGAAGCCAGGACAGAAAACTGGGATTTAAAACTTGGTCTTTTTGATTGAAATAAAATCCCATAAAATACTGAAAAATCTACAAAAATAGTTTTACCAATATACTTGATAAACAAACATTCTTGCACAAAATCAAGGCATGTTACAAATGATTTGGACTATTTTTGTAATATGAAAATATTGGCTTAAATGAAAAACAGTATTTTTCAAAACTTGATTTTTCCAAAACTTCTCCAAATATAAAAAAGGGATATTTAAACTCATTTGAAGCATAGAGTGTATGCATATGATCCATTACACAAAGATGGTGAAATATCTATGTTTTTGATGTTAAGCTCTAAATATGGTTTTGGTTAAAACATATAAACTTGAAAACCAAAATCCAAACATGTATTTTTTCAAAATGAAAATTCTTTTCTAAAACAAACTAAATTAAGAGTGTGTGTGTGTGTGTATATGATACTTGAGCAATCCACCAACTATACTATCCTTTACATTTTATCTAAAACAAAATCTTATAAAACAAACCTAGACACAAGTCTTCATCTTCTTAAAGTCTTCTCTTGAAGGCTTCTTGACTTGGTCCAAACATCGTGCAAGCTCCAAAACTTGACTTTAAATCCTTTATTGAAGCTATGCACCTACTAAGATCTTGATCATGACTCTGTCACTAATTAAACACAAGATCATTAGTAATATAACTACATGAGTTGATCATCATCAAAACTAGAGTGATGGGCCTTTGGGCCAACATTGTGTTTTAAATCTCTTACCAAAAGAACATTTTCAATAAGGGTTTTCGAAATGTTACCAACCATGCCGATACCAATAATCTTTCCTTTGTTATTGTCTCCAAATATTACTGTACCTCCCTTTTTAATTTGAACAGAAGACAGTAGTTGAATGTGACCAGTCATGTGTTTGGAATAACCACTATGAAGTATCCACTTTTCTTTATAAGATACCTATAAGATAAAATATTTTGTATGATACCCATCATGATATAGTCCGAAAAAGATTAGCCTTTAGGAACTCAAATCCAATTTGAATTTGTTTTCCATTTGTTAGTACAAACATAATTACCAGAATTACATACATCATGTATATAAGATGCAATATAAGCATTTTTATCCACATTATTTAGATTTTTAGGAATCCATATATATATGTTCCTAATTCTTTTTGAAATAGTATCAGTATTTTTTTTCACAAAAGAACTTTATGGATTATGATTATTCTTTTTATAAAAAATGTGTAGATTTTTCAAAATTATTGTTTGAAAATCCAAGACCAAAATGATTATTTGACATCTTTTGATAAGACAATAATCATTTAAATTTTCTTTTCCCTTATTAAATTTTGTCACATTTTTCAAAATTTCTTCATTCTTAATTTTGAAACTAGTCATTTCTTTATCTAAAATAGTAATTGTAGAATTTAAAGAAACAATTTCTCTTTAAAGTAAAGAATTCTCTTTTAAGAAGTTCTCATTATCCTTTTTTATAGATGAAATAACTTTTTCAAAATCAGATTTTGAGAATTTAAAGAGGATATATGAGAAATATAAAGTGAACTTTCTTTGACAAGTTTGTCATTTTCTTTATTAAAACTTTATTTTAATCTTTTCATTCTTGAAATCATTATAAAGTTCATTAAATGCTTCTAATAATTCAGCATAGTTTTGTACCTCATCTTCTTGAGCCATGAAATAAATATTGACGGTTTCAGTGGCTTCTTCTTCATCATAGGAAGACGAATCACTATCATCCCAAGTTGCTTGGGAGACTTTCTTCTTTTTGTTGAACTTATTGAAATTCTTGAAATTTCCTTTAGATTTCATCAATGGACAATCCTTCTTTATGTGACCTGCTTTGTTACACTTAAAACAAATAGAATTATCATTAGTATTTTTATTCTTTTTAAACTTACCTTGTTTAAGAACTTTTTGAATTTTCTTGAGAGCATTGCCATCTCCTCTTCATCACATCTAAATTGTCCATATCTGAGGATGTATGAAAAGCAAGTACTTTCTTCTTGGATTGAAGTTATTGTTCATCCTTCTTCCTATCTTCAAGTTGCACTTCATATGCCATTAAATTACAAATAAGATTTTCTAATGATATTGTTGAGAGATCATTTGCTTCTTCTATTGCAGTAGTTTTCTTCTCCCAATCTGATGTGAGTGCACAAAGAATCTTTCTGACTTTTTCAACTTGTATATATTCCTTTCCAAGGGCTACTAAGGAATTTGTAATATTAGTGAATCTTGTAATCATTTCTGCAATGGTTTCATTCTCCTTCATTTTAAAGAGTTCAAACATGTGAACAAGAACAGAGATTTTAGATTCTTTAACTATATTTGTACCTTCATGTGTTACCTGTAAAATCTGCCATATTTGATTTGTAAATCTGGTTGTTGACACATAATTGAATTCTTCTTTGTTCAAGGTATAGAAAAACGCATTCATTGCTTTGGCTTCAAGATTGATATGCTTCTTTTATTCTTCACTCCAAGCATCATAATTGGTGGTAGGTTTGGTGAATGGTGCTTCCACTATGTTCCATAATTCATAGTTGAGTGATTGCAAGTAGATCTTCATTCTACACTTTCAGTAGTTGTAGTTTGATCCATCAAATAATGGTGGACGTTGTGTAGAATGTCCTTCTTTGAATTGTGATGAAGGAAACTCCGTTGCCATCTTTGCTCTGATACCAAGAGTAGGATCTATAAACAAGGCAACACAAACACTAGAGAGGGGGTGAATAGTGTTTATAAATTTTAAAAATAAAATACTTGCAGGAATGTAAAATGGACAGAATAAATCTCAGAAAATTCAAACGCAAACACAAGAGATTTTATCCTAGTTCAGTCCTTGTGACCTACGTTCAGTCTCCAAGCAACCCACTTGAGATTTTTCTTATCCTGATTTTGATATACCCTAAAATTAATTCCTTATACACCACTTGACAAAATAACTTTTGCCAAATCTGTACAACTCTTATCTATACCAAGAAGAAAATAACTCTTAGGAAAACTTTCAGAATTCTTCACAAAGACTTGGAATTGAGTGAAGAACAGAAAGTAGAAACAAGTTTTCTAAAAAACAGAATATTTTAAACAGAGTTTAGGCAGAAAACTTGTGACTTGAATTGGTGAATTCATCCTAGGACAACATCCCTATATATAAGTGAAATCAATGGTCAGTTAGGGAAGCTATCAACTCAAATTTGAAAATCAGAACGTTGGATAAAACACTAGAAAATTAATAACTGATTAACAGTCAGAAACTAAAGTTAGTCGACTAGGGTATAGGAGTAGTCGACTAGTATAAGGAATTTTGACTGGGTTAGTCGACTATCCAAGATATCAAGTCGACTATATGAAGACTGATACAGATAACAAGTCTCTAAAAACTACACTTAGTCAGCTAGCAGAGAGGGTAAGTCGACTAATGTTGGTTACAGTCAACAAATAGAGAACTGATATATTTTTTTGTGAAGACACTTAGTCGACTATATAATAAGGCAAATCGACTATAATATATCGACTATAGAAATGGGTTAGTCGACTATCTGACTATTTTGTGTGTGTGATCAAGGCTTTTAACAAAATTCTAAAAATGCACAAAAATAGTTAAAATCTTTATATGAACTTGAGCAATCAGAACTCAGTATTAACTCGTGAGAGAGAGCTCCAATGCATCTGTATCACATTTGTTATCCATCATCAAAATCTATCAAACTGTAAGTTCCAACAATGATAGCAAACAAGGTACGAGTGGGCAAGCGAAGGACTCCTTTTACCACTCAATTTGTTCCTGGCCAAAATTTTCAATTCTAAAGCACATTCATTTTCATAAAGCGAACAAATTTAAAACTTTGAAATCTGAAAAGCAAATCAATGATCACATTGACATGTCTATTCATTCCATCGAGATGTCCTTCGAGTCAACTCCATCATTTTACTTGAATCGAATTGAAAAGCTTGAATATAAGAAGCCTATTGGAGAAGTTATACATGTGCATTAAGCGTGCATACTTGATAACTATTCTCAGTTTCTAGAAAAAGTGATTAGAGATTGTTTTGCTATACCTGCACATTATGTGAAGCAAGTCTAACTTATTGTGAGGATAAAGGTGGTAACGATAAACTTTTGCTTCTAGAGAAGTATGAGGATGAATTTTCTAAGTTTTGGGAAAATATAAGTATTGAGAAGCAAAAAGATTTCTTCAGATCAAGTTGAAAAAAATGAAGCACAATTATGAGAATGCATGCATGGATGATGAGCTATTATTTCTTGATGAATTGTTTAAGGATGAGTGCGATCATAGTGGTGAGAAGACATATGTAGAGGATCTTAAGTTTAAAATTCCGTTTAAAAAAATTGATTTGAGTATCTTCATTTTCGATGAGCCAACTAATCGTTTGAAAATATAATTCAAGAACCTCGAATTAATCAAAGTTTTGAAAACATTTTTGAAGATGAACTTATGCGTTTGGATAAATAAAATAGGGATGTCTTGTCAGTTACGCACCTCCAAAGTAAATTATTAATCTAAATTTTGAGGTGATGTTTGAGAATGAGCTCAAATTTATAGGCATTCATGTTGTGGATACTCTAATTGAGATATATGTGTGGTCAATTTTTGAAAAGAAGAAGTGAGAAGAAGAAGGATAGGAGGAGGTTAAGGAAAGTGATGAACAAATTAGAGAGGATGAAATAAAAGATAACAAAAATATTGACATCTCCAAATTCACCAATGATGAAAACCCATTGGAATGATGGGAAGCGAGCTTGAGGGAATAGACCTAGAAAGGTCCAGGTACGGAAGAGATATGGAGTTGTACATATTTATTGTATTTTAGTTATGTGTCTTTTTATTTTTCTTTAGCTAGTCAAGTCAGTTATAGTGAGTTTTTTTATGTACCTCTTTTACATTTTATTTCATACATATATGCTCATTCATATGTTGCGGATAATGCATGAGATAGGTGTGGAGGAGGGTTCTAACATCTAACATACTAACATAGGTTTTTACTAACATAAAAAAATTATAACAGCCAGAAAAAAACTTTTTGAAGTGAGAAACAATATTTAAACTTTTTTGTAAAAACAATTAAGTTAATTTTAAGAATTAGGAGAATCATAATTAGGATTTCTTATACTTGGTCAAAATAAGATTATTTGTTTGATTTTTTAAGTTTAGGAAGAAAATTGAAAAAGTAATTTAGTCTTTATTTTTATCCTGATGAAATATGCATTTTTCATACACAGACACACTTAGGATTCAAAACAAGACTCTTGTGCCATAGTCTTATTAAAAAAAGAAAAGAAAATATATATGTTAAAAAAATATCCTCTGATTAAGCTGGGTAGTTGTGCCTCATGAAACATAAGTATTCATGCCTAAAAGTGGTTTATATCATAAACAAAATCTTTAGTTTTGTGGTCTTGTTTGCTTGAGTTTTAAAGTCCTAGGGGTGTTTTCTCACCTGATGCCCTAAAACCGTCAAGTTTGGGAGTCACCGACCTAATGCTCGTTACATGAGTGAATTAGAAAGGCTAATAGAAGTAAGGGATATTACCATTATAAAATGAAAAAAATAATTGAAGTTGAAAAATCTCGAGTCAACAATCACGGTCACAAAGGTGCATAGGATTTAGGGTAAAATAATAGACTATGTGAGAAATACAGTTTAAATCTTAACCTCGATTGATAACAAATTCTTGCATAGAGACTAAGTTTAAGAACGAATAAGTTTGGTGATCCTAAGACTTATAGATTACTTGATTTTTGCAAAAATGTTTTAAATATTTTCTCTCTCTTTCAAAATAGGTTTTCAAAAATACTAACACTTTATTTTTCTTTCTTCCATAGATTTTGTGGGTGTAATTCACTGAAAACCTTCACGAGACAAAACTCATCCTCTGGAGGTAACCTACAGGTTTAACAACTTATTGCACATATTAAGTGCAACCGTGATACCTACGAAAGTGAGATATGTTAGATTATTTTTTCTGTTTAATTTTGCTCGAGGATGATCAAAAGATAGGTGTGGGGGCATGATTATATTTCAAATTTGCATATTTATTATCATAATTGCACATTTATCCTTTATTTATCTACTATTTAACTTTGCTATTTAATCCTCTTTTTGTTTATGATGTGTAGTTACTTATTTAAAAAAATTAGAGAAGAGGAAACTCCTAAATTATCAAGAAACCCCATCTAAGTTCGGATCCAAATTCAAATATGTTTCAAATCAAGAGAAAAAAAGAATATTCTCAGCATATCCCCAATTCAATTCAAAATTATGAGAATATACCGAAGATGACTTGATGAAATGGAATTACAGAAAAAACGCAACATAAATTGCCACAAAATTGCAGCGAAAACCCATTTTTTGCCGCGAAAATGCCCCATATTTTTGGCTGTTTGATCTGCGTTTTGGTGTGTGGCTACGTGTCTTTGGATCACCAGGAGTTTTCCTATAAATACCCTATTGAAGGTAGGACCAAGGATATATCTCAGATTTAATTCAGAAATCAAGTTTTAGGGTTTTTTTAGTTCTATTTTCTTCCAAATTTTTTTCTAGGTTTTTTTAGTTTGAAAGTGATTTGTAAAGAGAAGAAGGAGCAATTGTAATTGATAGTGACAGTATGAATAAAAAGGTTCTTTTCAGTTCTTCTTTCAAATTCTCTAGCTTGTATTCGCTTTCTTTTTATTATTATGCAATCTTCTTTTTTATATTATATGCTTTGTTTAAATTTAATTATGTGTAACTAAATCTACTTCATGGTTTGCTAATCTCTATCCACCACTACTTTTACTTCTTTGTTAGATAACCGATTGAATCATATGTATGCTTAAACTCTAAAATAAGTTAATTTTCTTGAAGGCATATGATGATGAAAAAGTTAAATTGATTCATGTTAATACTAGTTAACGATTTTTCTTATTTTATACTTGGATTGCTTTGATAGCTTAATGTTAAATTTAGATAATTTTTCTTATGCTATGCTTGAAAAGCCTTGATAATCTAATGTTGAATTTTGGACACAAATTACAGAATATTAGATTTAAGAATAAAAAATATGCAAGTACTCAATTCTTCCGCTATAGCAAGTGGCTATGCGGGTCGTGATCCACAAGGAGGGTTTGCGATGGAAGCGTTACAGTTCTTTATTGAAATCGTTAAGAAGAAAAGCGAAGATTCTTCTCTGTTTTTAAGTTAAGAAAAGGAAAAAGAATTATGTTAAAATTAGAGAGAAAGTGAAAGATGAAGAAGGTGGAAAAAATCAGAACATAATGAAGCGAATATGTACAAATGAAGTGGAGAAAAAAAGAGTGATTTTGAAGAGATGGTGATTTAATTTACAAAAATGAAAGAAAGAAATAAAAGAGTTACTTACCTTCTTTTCACCAACAGCTTACCTTGAGTTTTTAGCTTCAATGTTACCTTGAATTGGAGGCAAGCAGCGCATAGCCCATAAGAGTCGAATGTTGGTCTCTTCCACATTACATCATCAAGATACGCAAGTATGAAATGATATAGAGAGACTCACAATTCTATCGTCATGAGCTATCAGTGGCACTCGCAAAGGCAAGGCTCTTTCGATGCTTTTAGACTCACTTGGAAGACAGTTGTACCAAAAAGAAAGGTAAAATAGAAAAGAAGAAGAAGAAGACTAAAAAGAAGTACATACACAAAAAGAACATCGATTTGATTTCATTACAATCAAAGAAAAGAAATAAGTCTTACACGATGTCACTCCAGCTCTAGCTTCAGTCTTGTTCTTCGATGAAAGTTGATCTCCTCTGAATTACATAAATAAAAACTAAAATTACATGAAAAGAAAGACTAAAAACCTAAACTAGGAAATGAAAACTAGGCTAAATTCCTATCTCTGCATGGTCGTCCCTTTTGCCTTTGAGTGAAGGTATTTATAGGAGAAATGGAGAGGGTAGAGGAGTGTGAAGATAAGTAAATCTAGCAATTTTTGAACTCCCCTTATCTTCAAACTTGATTTGAGGTGGATATTCAGTTCTGATCTGCAGTTTGTTGGCATGTTAATTGCTGAATATCACTTATCAAATAATAGAATTAGAGATAATGATCAACATAAGAGTTGTAGCTCTGTAAGTCTGCTTTCTGGATCATCTTGAATCATCAGAATTGAGATTCTGTAGCAAAAGTTATGATTCGAATACTAAAATGTATTCAGTCAGAATCTGAATCAAACTTGCTTCATCTCATCCCTTGATCTTTGCTTTAACCGATTGATTCTGAGAGGATTCTTCTCAACCAGTTTTCAACCTCTTGATTTTTCCCTAATTTAGTGAGTGTGAATTAATTCTGATTTAATTCAGAATTTTGGTGGGCTTTGGGCTCATTTCTCTTCATTTCCTTAAAGAATGGGCCTGCAAATAAATTAAGCAATTAATTAAGACAATGCAAAGTTTTATTCTAAAATAGGTATGAAAATATGATATTAAATATGCAACATTAGTGACCAATCACACCCCCATACCTATCTTTTGCTCGTCCTCGAGCAAAACAACTAAACTATACTAAGGATTATTAGACCACTTTCGCAGGTCGCGCGATTGCACTGAGCATGTGCAACAAGCCGTTAAACCTCTACGTTTCCCCTAGAGGACGAGTTTTGTCTCGTGAGGGTTTTCAGCGGATTGCACCCACAAAATCCATAAAGAAAGGGAAATAAAGAGTTAGTATTTTCGAAAAGCATTTTGAAAGGAAAAAATATTTGAAATATAATTGTAAGATCTAAGCAATTTATAAGTTATAGGAAAACTGAATTTTTCATTCCTAAACTTAGTCTCTCTTTAAAAATTTGTTATCAATTAGAGTAAGGAGTCAAATTGTACTTCTCATCTAGTCTATTACTTTACCCTAAGTCATATGCACTTGTGACTGTGAAAATTTTGACTAAGGGTTCATTAACTCTAACTCTTATGCCTTATTTATATATATATATATATATATATTGGTGGTATTATTCCTTAGTTTTATTAGGCTTTCTAATCTGCCCATGTAACGAGCCTTTAATCGATGACTCCCAAACCAGACGGTCTTAGGGCACCAGGTGAGAAGACGCCCCTAAGACTTAAGGACTCGAGCAAATAAGGCCACAAAACTAAGGATTTTATTATATGAACCTCTTTTAGGCGTGAATACTTATGCTTTATAAGGCACTAATACCCAGCTTAATCAGAGGATTTTTCTTTTCAAACTTATCTAATCATCTTTCGCATAAATACTAAGGCTTGCTTAGGCCAAAGCACCTAGCTAGTCAATAATTAGACTTGTTTTTTTTTTCAAACTTATCTAATTATCTTTTGCATAAATACTAAGGCTTTCTTAGGCCAAAGCACCTAGCTAATCAATAATTAGATTTGTTTATATATATATATTTTTTATAAGGTATAAGAATCTTTGTTTTTGAACCCTAAGTGTGTAAGTGTATGAAGTGTGCATATTTCATCAAGGTAAAGATCAAGACTAAATTACTTTGACAAATTATCTTCCTAACTCTATAAATCAAACAAATAATCTTATTTTGACCAAGTATAAGAAATCCTAATTTGGATTTTTCTATTCCTTAAAATTAACTTAATTTCTTACAAAAATAAGTCAAAATATTGTTTCTATTTTTAAAAAAGTTTTTTTAAAAGTAAAGAAAAGTGTTAATTTTTTTTTTTAAAGAAAAAGAAAAGTTATGTTAGACCCTCCCCCACACCTATCTCATGCATTGTCCTCAATGTATGAATTAATGCATAGATGCATGAAAAAGAAGAAAGGGAAGGAGAATGTTACCTTAAGGTGGTGGTTCCGGTGATGGTCTGATTGGTCCACGAAACGCGGCCCAATCAACTTTTCTTGGGTCTCGAAGGAACCCACCAGCACTATCTTTAATATAACCCATTAAAAAGATGTATCCATAAAGGATCTTTATTAAATATTTAACCCCATCTAATGTCCATATTCCATAACTAATTTCGGAGTCAAATTTGTCAACCACCTCGTCCCAGAATGGAGTATGAAATGATAGAACGGTTGACTTGGACTCAGGAAGGACAGGAACTAATACCGACTCAGGAAGGTGACTTAAGTCAAGTAAAGGTTCAGGAGTCGAAACAGGTTCAGAAATTGGGTCCAAGTCAAGAAGTTGAAACTCCAGTCCACATGTATTTTCCAACAATGGAATGTGACCTAATATGGGTGATTCCAGTTCAGGAATGATAGGTGGGGGAATCGAAACTGACTCTAGAATATTATTCAAGTTTGGTAATAAAACAGGAGTCAATATTGATTCAGAAAGTTGAACTGGATCACATATGTGAGAATCTAGGTCACATATCTCATTGAGTTCAATATCAAAAAATGGAGAACTTGCCAATTTATCCATGGGATTTTCAAAATTGTAAAGTTGATCAAGTTCAACATGATCCTCAAAGATGGGTGATTCAATTTCTTTATGAATTGGTACAGGATCCAATGTTGACTCCGGGAAAAGATTGAAGTCAGGTGAAGATACAGGAGTCATAATCAAATCAGGAAATAGAATTGAATCACTAAGTTGGGGTTCAGGATCATAATCATTTTCAAGTTCTATTTCAGGAAAGGTAAACTAGCCAAAATATCAATATCATTTGGAGTTTGGGTAAGTTCAAATGGTTGTGCTGAAATGGAATCTTGATTTCCAAAACTACATGACTCTTCGGCTCTAACAGAATGGTTAGTGACATCAGAACTGGTCCAACGGTGAGAACGTAGAGATTCGACCATCATATCTATCTCACGATTACGAGTGTTTTGAGCCTGAGTCATGGATTCAAGCATCTTTTCATAGTTGATAGGCTCATTGTTTTGATGAAAAGATGAAGAATTGTCTTGGAAGTGGTAGTGAAATTGTGAGTCCATCAGATTTTTGGATTTGTGTTTGGACTCACGCATACTCATTTTCAAAATTGATGGTTTCCTATTTTGGACTGGTGGAACTGAGTATGACTCTTGGAAATATTGTGGACTAGGTGGAGAAGGAGGACAAGGTGGTTGGAAATTATGCTCGGGGGAGGTGAATACCCACTGACTCGGTGAAGAGTTGAAATCATTATGGAAATTATAATTATTAGATGGGGGGTATGGGTCATATTGATTCGGATAAGACCAATCCGGCACACTAGGTTGGTTAAAGTCATGATATGCCGGGTTGATAATATCCGAAAAAGAGTTTGATATGTGATATGGATTATTATTATAGTTGAAAAAATTATTATTATAAGCCATATCACACAATGGAATACAAACAAAAAGAAAGAAAAACAAACAAATAAACAAACAAGAAAGAAAAAATTCTAACCTAAGTTAGGGTAGACTTAGGACCTAGACGACTCCTAACTGGTTAGATTGTCCATAGGAGGTTTAATGTAGACTTTGACCACAAGCTAATCAGCCAGGTCAGGGCAAGCTTGGTGGGAGTTTTTCCGTCAAAAGACGTTCCTTAATTAAATAACCACCAACCTTTGGGCTTTCGGCCCTTAATCCCTTTCTTAGACACTGATTTGGTAAGAGTCAAGTTCCAACACCTTTCCCCCTTAGGATAATCTCCTAATTGAGTCCGAGATGTCCCTAGGGCCAACGTCTACTCATTTAAGTTAGGCTTGGTTAGTGAGTGCTTGGATTCTGATTTTTGGGCTAAGGAAGGGTGATTAAATCCCCACCTTATCTTATTATTGGGTGGTGCCCTTAAGATCAGTTTTTGTGCAAGTGTACAAGATAAATAAGATGCACTCTAAGCGATATAAATCAACCAAGAGATAGTCCTATTCTAGATGCAATGCAAACATACCTTGCTCCAGCACTCTTTAACAGTAAAAATAAATGAATTGAAAAAAAAGCCTAAAATGCAAACGTCTAATCAATTTTAACTTTTGCAGCAAATGTTTTACTGTTGATTATTAGCAGGCTTATGTTATGGCATATAAGAAAAATTAAAGTTGCAGCAAACTAGAATTTTTTTTAAACTAAGCAGCCCTGCAAAAAGCTGTTAGTAGTCAACTCGTCCTTGCCGCGGATCCGCGGCTTTTGCCGTGAAAACGCGGCAATTCAGAGGGTAATGGGTCTCTACTTTCTAGAGCAGAGGCCCAATACCACTTGTATGTCACTACAAACTTATTTTCCTGCTTTGCTTGCCCTGTAACCTGCAACAGAGAAGAAAATTCGTTTAGTTCTAAAAAATTTCCAATAAAAATTCAGATTTCAATAAAAAACATGTTACCCTCCCCGGCAACGGCGCCAAAATTTGATTGAGGCTAAACAGGTACACACAAATTACAGAATATTAGATTTAAGAATAAAAAATGTGCAAGTGCTCAATTCTTCCGCTATAGCAAGTGGCTATGCGGGTCGTGATCCACAAGGAGGGTTTCCGGTGGAAGCGTTACAGTTCTTTATTGAAATCGTTAAGAAGAAAAGCGAAGATTCTTCTCTGTTTTTAAGTTAAGAAAAGGAAAAAGAATTATGTTAAAATTAGAGAGAAAGTGAAAGATGAAGAAGGTGAAAAAAATCAGAACATAATGAAGCGAATATGTACAAATGAAGTGGAGAAAAAAGAGTGATTTTGAAGAGATGGTGATTTAATTTACAAAAATGAAAGAAAGAAATAAAAGAGTTACTTACCTTCTTTTCACCAAAAGCTTACCTTGAGTTTTTAGCTTCAATGTTACCTTGAATTGGAGGCAAGCAGTGCATAGCCCATAAGAGTCGAATGTTGGTCTCTTCCACATTACATCATCAAGATACGCAAGCATGAAATGATACAGAGAGACTCACAATTCCATCGTCATGAGCTATCGGTGGCACTCGCAAAGGCAAGGCTCTTTCGATGCTTTTAGACTCACTTGGAAGACAGTTGTACCAAAAAGAAAGGTAAAATAGAAAAGAAGAAGAAGAAGACTAAAAAGAAGTACATACATAAAAAGAACATCGATTTGATTTCATTACAATCAAAGAAAAGAAATAAGTCTGACACCGGTGTCACTCCAGCTCTAGCTTCAGTCTTGTTCTTCGATGAAAGTCGATCTCTTCTGAATTACATAAATGAAAACTAAAATTACATGAAAAGAAAGACTAAAAACCTAAACTAAGAAATGAAAACTAGGCTAAATTCCTATCTCTGCATGGTCGTCCCTTTTGCCTTTGAGTGAAGGTATTTATAGGAGAAATGGAGAGGGTAGAGGAGTGTGAAGATAAGTAAATCTAGCAATTTTTGAACTCCCCTTATCTTCAAACTTGATTTGAGGTGGATATTCAGTTCTGATCTGCAGTTTGTTGGCATATTGATTGCTGAATATCACTTATCAAATAATAGAATTAGAGATAATGATCAACATAAGAGTTGTAGCTCTGTAAGTCTGCTTTCTGGATCATCTTGAATCATCAGAATTGAGATTCTGTAGCAAAACTTATGATTCGAATACTAAAATGTATCCAGTCAGAATCTGAATCAAACTTGCTTCATCTCATCCCTTGATCTTTGCTTTAACCGATCGATTCTGAGAGGGTTCTTCTCAACCAATTTTCAACCTCTTGATTTTTTTCCTGATTTAGTGAGTGTGAATTAATTCAGATTTAATTCAGAATTTTGGTGGGCTTTGGGCTCATTTCTCTTCATTTTCTTAAAGAATGGGCCTGCAAATAAATTAAGCAATTAATTAAGACAATGCAAAATTTTATTCTAAAATAGGTATGAAAATATGATATTAAATATGCAACATTAGTGACCAATCAGCTAGTGTATTTCAAAAAAGATTTTTTTATCTTATGTATCTTGCTTGAACTTAATGCAGCTTCAAAAGTGTGTAATTTTTATGATCCAATGTGAAGTATAATCTTTCATTGGTTAGTAAGTTAGTGACGATAGATGATTAGCAAGCCTTGAATCTTTTTCATATTTAAAAATCCAACAAAATTTCCTTGCTTTTTAGTTCTCTTTCAGAAACCCTAGTTTAGAAATCGTAGTTTCTAAACAACAATCTTTCAAGTTTTCTTTTCTTTAATTATTAAACAAAAACAAAATAAAAATTAAAAACCAAACAAACAATTTTCCTTTCCTTTTCTTTTCTACTTTTCCAAGCAGAGAAGCAGATTGTTTTAAGGATTGAAGTAAAAAGCTTGCATCACATCCCTTCCTGTAGGTTTAACTCGTATAGCCATTACTATTACAGTTAAATTGTGAGAAAATAGAGATGTAAATCACCTAGAAGGGTGTGAATAGATGAGGGGACAAATAATGCGGAATTAAAACAATTCCTAGCCATTAGTAATAAATAATAACAACACAAAAGATACTTGCAATAAGATGAACAATATTAGCATGCAAGAACAGAGAAAGTTAAGAGATAGAGAGAGCAATCGCAAACTCAAGGATGTGTTTCGAGGTTTGAGTCACCGCCCTATGTCCCCACCTTCCCGCAATGAAGTATTTCCACTAAATCGATCCCACGAGATCGACAACGCCTACAAGTTCCCGCAAGAGCTCAACGGACCCGCAAGTTCCTCTCTTGGTGCCGCAACACCTAAAATCGAGCTCACTAGCTCACTCGAGGCCGCAACCTCTACAACTTCAAGAATACAAGAAAAGTGATCTTCTTCTTGATCACTAAATCTCAATCAAACACAATTCTACAACCAAGTGAAGTAGTTGAAACTCTTTGAGATTGTGTGATGAGAAATGGTTGTAAAGATGTGAAGGAAAGCTCAAGCAAAAACAAAAATATGGAATTTTTGGCTCAATATCAAAATCTTCTTAAGAAAATGAATTTTTATCACTAAAACTTGATCTTGGCTATTAAAAACATGTTAAGGGGTTTTTCTGCAGGGCCGCTATTTATAGGGCAAGAAAACTAGTAGAAAACCCAATATGATCGTTTGGATGTGACCCAGAAAAGACAAAACAGAAGCTAGTCATTGGATCAAAATCAGAACAAACTGTTCTGTCGGTCGACCGGCCGGTCGACCGCCAACAGTCAGATTTTCGACCGATGGGGTTATCGGTCAACCACTCGGTCGACCGAGTTACCCAACCAGAGACTATAACACTCCAACGGTCGATCGATCAGTCCACCGTGACCCAACCGAGGCTAAATGTGTCTTAGTCGGTCGACTGGTCATCGACTGAAGTGCACACCAAAGCGCTCTAAAATCTTGTGCATAATCAATCGAGCACTTGATCGACCAACAGAGCAATGTTGCTTTGTCAACGGTCGACCGGTCGGTGGGCTAAAGCCACATCTTTGAAAATATTTTAAAGTCCATCTTTTCAACAAAATTTATTTTGATGAAAAATACAAAACAAAGTTCTTGTATCATAGAAAGTCCAGTGTGTGATCAGTGATCATCACAAAACTGAGTAGAACTATATTTTGTGAAATTACTTTACTAAATAGAAAATCATTTTTTTGAAACCCTTTTTGAAAAAACCAAATAGAAAAACACTTTGAAGTTTTTTCAAAAGCACTTGGAGATAGGAATGAAATGTATGCGTGCATGTGAATCTCAAAAGCTATCAACCTTACTCCTTTGTTTTAATAAAACTATAAATTTTGTACTAAAAATACAAAAGAGAAAATCTCCTATAACTTCTACTGCTTTGCAACATTGATCCTTGAGCTTAGTGAATCCCATGCATATGTCTTCTTGGTGTTTGGGCTCTTGGATCAACATCTTTATGGCTCCAAAAGGTGTGAGTCTTATTGAAGAAGCTAAATGCAACAAAGTAAATCCTGAAACTTATTTAAAGAAAATTGTTAGAAAACATAAGTTCATATGTTTTGTTATCATCAAAACTAGGACAAATGGTCTTTGGGCCAACAATCTTCCCCTTTTTGATGATGACAAAACACATGGAGTTATTACAAATAAATAGGAAAGAGACTTCAAACGAAGCTCCCCTAAACACATGCATATAACAAATATATCCTTTAAACAAGGTGCAATATCTAAAGCATATGTATATGATATTATAATATAGCCACTATGCATCTCATTTATGCATACAAGAATATAAAAATTTGAAATCGTATGCACAAATGGTTTCCTCCAACCTCCAATACCACCATCCTCCAAAACACGTGGTAGATGGATGGTTTACATTAGGATACACATAATAAAAATATCACATACCACAAACCACGACCACACAAATAAAAGATATGTATATAGGAATAAAAAACCAACAACAATAAAAGGAGAGACATATTTATCTCACCAACAGAAGATTATATCATAATAAAACACAAGTCCATGCCATATAACAAAATAAGGTACTACATGTCCAAACAAAAAAGTATATTACATGTTCCAAATAAAAACATACTACATGTTCCAAATAAGTACCAAATACATAAAAATATAAAAACATAAAAGCAACCCCCTAGATAACTCCAATCACTCTCCCCCTTTTTGTCAGTATCACAAAAAGGGTTCAATCTTTCTGGAAATCTGGATCTTCAGGAAGAGCCGACGCTCCGGATGGTACTGGAGGAGGAACCCACAGATCAAAAAGAGGACCTGTAGTGGGAAGAGGCTGAGCGTAGCCGCCCGGAAGAGGAGCAGGCCATGTATGCCTATCAAAACTCTCATCAATACAGGTTTGAAGGTATCGGATGGAAGAGCAGACATACATCAAGTTATTCTGATATCCATGTTGGTTCTCATCCTGACGTGTCGATATCTTATTAAGTTGAGTGTTGATCTTCAGAGAGTGTTCTTGAAATTGAGGAGAGAGTGCAGCAAAAGGATCTGTAGAAGCTGAGGAGGATCCAGTTGCAAAAAGTGGAACAATAGGAGGGGTGGAACAGGAGTATGCTCTCCTACATGCATCCACTTAAGAAGAGTGTTGTTGATATCAAGAGAGGGTGCAATAGATCTTTCACCTGAGAGGTGAAATTTTACGAGTTTAAGGAGACAGATGATAAGCATCCCAAGAGGCAATTTTCTATTTGGATCAAGAGATGTTTCGATAGAATTAAATCAACAATAAGTTTGGGGATATTGATGCTAATGCCTTTCAGAAGGCAATAGATCAGAAGAGGAGCGGATTCCCGGGCATGGATATACTCTCTTGATTTTAGCAGAAGGTTATAGAACACGATTTTAGCAAGGACTTAAGTGGTGAGAGTGTAATACTTCACCTCTTCATTCTTTACTAACGCCGTGTTCTCATCGCCTTGAAGCAATAGAGAAGCGGTGAGAGCAGTCTCACCGTCTGAGTAGCCGAAATCATGAAGGTTTACATTATGAATATCTACACAGTCACAGGAGAGATGTAGTAGACGGGCAAATTTCTCCATTGAGATGTTAATATCAGTGCCCATGACTCTAGATCGAATGTGATTAGCATGGAAAGATTTATTAGAGTTAAAAAAAATGAACTAACTCAGGATAAACGAGTTCTTTGATGGTAACAAAAAATTC
This sequence comes from Agave tequilana, assembly GCA_038442645.1. Classification (NCBI taxonomy): domain Eukaryota; kingdom Viridiplantae; phylum Streptophyta; class Magnoliopsida; order Asparagales; family Asparagaceae; genus Agave; species Agave tequilana. The sequence continues at coordinate 106,261 of JAVJIF010009824.1, forward strand.
TACTGAGCTATTTCTTAAAATTTGTGCAAGATTAAGGTGATCAAAATCTGCAAGAATAACTGTACAAGCCAAAATCACATTTTTGTTGTGAATAATGGAATATTTGTGAGATGCATTTTATGACACAAACAAATTCATGGATGTTTCGGGTTGTTTGGCTTTTTCAGTTCTTGAACATTTGGACATAATGAGGAAATATGATAGTGATCATAATCTAGGCACGAATTAGAAAGAGATTGAAGGAAAATTTGACACAAGAAGTTTTGGGGAAAACTTAAGGTTTACTTGAAATTTTGTGAAAAATCCACCCTGAAAACAAAGAATCCGAAGTAAAGAAGCAAGATCCAAGAATTTTTAGGGTTTAATTTGAGAGAGGAAAGGATTTGGGAGAGGTAGGAAGAAAGAAAATCGGGAGGAGAAAGAGAAGAAGTCAGTTGAAGAAGAAAATATGAGAAAAGAAAAGGGGATCTAAGGTTTTTTAAGGGTCAATAACTGCCCAGACCCGAAACTCGGTCGACCGATCAGTCGACCGTGGTCTACCCGATCGACCGGCTCAAGACTGAGAGCAAAAATAAATTATATCAGGCTATCTCGGTGTACCGCTCGGTCGGCCATCCTTATTACAGGCCACCGGTCAGTCGACCGGAACACCTAAAAAACTGAAATATTGACTATTTGAAAATAGTGTTTTAAGATCAATTTGACAAGAATATTTTCATAAATAAAAATAGAAATGAGGTCCAAAAATCTTATATGAATGATCATAAGACAAAATATGATATTATAATATATTTAGCATGTATAAAAATACATCTTGCATTATTTGATTCATATATTAAGCAATTAAATGCAAGATATTTAAACCGAATGCCCTTAACGGGTTTTGAACTTCTCCTCGTCATTCCTATAGATAAGCATTGAAGCACGCAGATGCTATCTTGATATATTGCTTAAAAATATTTAAATATGATACCCAATTACAAGATAGATATAAAAGAAATTCGTACATGTATGAAATCAAGAAAAGAGGCTAAGTGTGTATACATATATATCTATCAAAAAAAATGAACATAGGTATACTCTACAAGCATGAGCAATCAATTCGTGAGCAATCAATTCATGGGCAAGTAGATTGAATAAAATAGAATTATCAAAGAACTAGTTCAAATATAAACATGCTATCAATACAAAAAAAAACATGTTAAGACAAATGAAAAACTAGCTATTCCTACAAACGTAGAACTAGCTAGAAATGAAATTTTCAAGTGGAGATGTTACCGAACCATAAGCAATCTCCAAAAAGATGTAAATCACCTAGAGGGGGGTGAATAGTGTAAATCACCTAGAGGGGGGTGAATAGGTGATGGCTAATCTAATGGTCACTTAATGACAAATTATGCAAATGATACGGAAGCTAAAAGCAATTATGACCAAATAAAAACTTTTACACTAAACACTATGTATAATACAAGAGTGTTGCCGAATTTCCCGTGAAGGGCTCTGGACAAACTCCTCTAGATTCCCCTTGAATGGGTTGAGGTGCCGCGTTTGGCTCTCTTGGTTGAATACAAGTGTTAGCAACAATCCCACGCAAGTATATAATTGTGAGCACAAGGAATATATCATGCATATAAAGATGAACACAATAAATAACATGTAAGATATAACAAGAGACAAAGAGAGAGAGAGAGAGAGAGAGAATAGCAATCGCAAACACAAGGGTATGTTTCGAGGTTCGAGCACACTTGCTCTACATCCCCGCCTTCGACACACGAAGGATTTCCACTATGCAAGATCCCAATGGATCTCTCCTTGGTGCCGCAACACCTACAAGCCCTTGGACTCTCTAGTCCCGTACACACCGCAAGCCCACCGGCTCGCCGAGGCCGCACCTCAAACAACCGAGTCCGCACCCGAACTCAAAACAACGACGAGCACACTTGCCCGTCTCCTCAAAGAACAAAGAAAAGATCTTTGGTGATCACAACACTTTGATCACCTAAAGCACTCTCACTACAACACACCTATAGGATGAATAATCAATGGATAGCTCAAGTGTGGTGTGAGAAAGCAAGGATGTGAAAGGTGGAGGAAAACTCAAAGACATTCTTTTAACACTCTTGATAAAAACTTCCCTTTAGATAGGAAATATTTGCTCACTATTTTGTGGAGAAAACCCTTTAAAAAGTCTGGGAAAAACTGGCTCAAAGCTCTCCTAAAATCTTATTACAAAATAATGACAAGACCCCCCAATTTATAGGCCAGAAAAATATAGCCGTTGGATCTGTCAGTACTGCCGGTCGACCGGCCCTGTCGACCGCCAACGGTCAGATTTCTGACCGTTGGAGCTACGGTCGACTGGTGCGGTCGACCGAACTTTCCAGAGAGCACTACTCTCTGGAGCGGTTGACCGGCATGGTCGACCGACCATCAGTACACACAGGCGTGCATGTTTGTGCACGTCGGTCGACCGGCCCGGTTGACCGACTTCAGGATTAGTCGACTAGTTAATTCGACTAGTCGACTTGGCTGAAGCCTGAAACAGTTTTTTTGGGATTAAAAAGTTAGTCATTTTGGCTCATATAAAATCCCATAAAATACATAAAAATCTACAAAAATAGTTTTACCAATATACTTCGATATACCAACATGCTTGCACAAAATCAAGGCATGTTATAAAAGATTGGACTATTTTTGTAACTTGAAAATATTTGGCCCATGATAAAAACTGTATTTTTCTAAAACAATATTTTCCAAAACATATTTTTTCAAATCTTCATCAAATACAAAAACAAGATATACTTTTAAGGCATAGTGTGTATGGATATGATACACTACACAATCAAGATGAAATATCTATGTTTTTGTCATAAAGCTCTAAATAAGGTTCTGGTTGAAATATATAACTTTGAATACCAAGAACCAAAAACTATGTTTTTCAAAAATGAAAGTCTTTTCTAAATCTGAAAATTCTTTTATGAAAAGACAACAAATTCAAGAGTGTGTGTGTGATATCTACTTGAGCAATCCACCAACTATCTATCCTTTACATTTTTAACTAAAACAAAAACTAAATCTTATACCTAGACACAAGTCTTCATCTTCTTGAAGTCTTCACTTGAAGGCTTCTCATCTTCTAGACTTGGTCCAAGCTTGATCCAAAAGCTCCTTGGATCACACCGTGCTAGCTCCAAATCTTGATATTTTGTCCTTTGTTGAGCTATGCACCTACTAAGATCTTGATAATGAATCTGTCACTAATTAAACACAAGATCATTAGTAAATATAACTTCATGAGTTCATCATCAAAACTAGGGTGATAGACTTTTGGGCCAACAATCTCCCCCTTTTTGATGATGACAAAACTCATGAGGTTATATATGCATGGATTAAAGTAAAGCTTCAAGGAAGCTCCCCCTTAACTCATGCATAGACATAAATAATAATATATGACAATGAAGCTCATAAATATGTATGCAAATGATGGAGATGAAATAAAATAAATCTTTTTCTCTTCTTTGCAAAACAAAACATATATGCATAAATAACACGGAAGACAAATACTACTCCCCCTTAAGCAATGAAAACATGCATATATACTCAAATACTTCTCCCCCTTTTTGTCAATCATCAATAAAGGGTTCAAAGTAAAATCAAATCAAACAAAATTTTTCTCCCCCTTTTTGTCAAAAATAAAAAGATCAAGAAGGGGTAATACAAAACAATCAATAAAGATTTATATGCGATATACATTCATGAAGAGGAAGACGCTAAGTTAGCTTCCCTACACATATGCATTACATGAAGAAGGGATGACAAGCCCTAACTCACATAACACATATTATGTAATGCATAAGAGGAGATGTGAAGCTCCCCCTACACACGTATATCATATAAAGAAGAGTTGTCAAGCTCCTCAATCTATAATATACTCAACATGAATCCATATGTAAGAGAGATGTTAAGCTCTCTTTGCATATAGGAAATACAAATCAAACATTTTGAATTTTTTCTTTAAGATTTTGAACTTTACTTAATAAAACACATTTTGAGATATTAGCATATATATTTTTTTTTTGATATCAAAATTTTTTTTTATTTTTCATCATAAACTTTGTGCTTTTAAAAATGTGAGCCAATTGTGAGTTAAGCACATGGAAATCATATATATGTATGAGAAATGAGTATACCAAGTGAAATTGAAACATACATATATATAAGAAACAAAATATGAGTATATACAAAATAAGTTCATATTGATACCAATTGAAACGATTCAATGATACCAATTGACATAACAATAAAATCAAGTGTATATCTCATAACCTACCACCCTTCATATGCACAATGTAAAAGATTTTCAATGAAGCATACAAGGCATAATCGCCCATCCATCCTCCCATAGATGGTAGGGGTTTTCAAAATTAGATTTGAAAATAAGCTTAGTCTGAAAAACTCTACCAAATGAAGAATTTTCACTAGAAAAATGTTTTAAAAACTAGTGAGGAATCCTTCAAGTAAGGAATAAAGCAAAAAAATATTTTTCATGAAGCACAAGTAAATCACATGGCACTAAAAACACTCTAATATCCATGAAGTCCATAAAATTTTCAAAAAGATGTGAGTGCACTAGTGTTATGTGGAACATGGTATCATGAAAATGTCAATAAAGCTCAATATTTCTTTAAATAAGAAAACATGAAAATCATCACAAAAAATTTTTATTAAAAAAAATATATATTTCAAGATATATGTCTGTTTTGACAACACAATAAGTATACATACATATCTCTTAAACACAATTGAGTCCATATAAATAGATTTGCATTAAAGGCAAATGACTCAAGAGGTATACATGTATATCTTAAAGTTTGGCAAAATACACATATACATGAAATGAAAACACATGATCATAGATCAAATCCAAAAAGTGGGAATATAAGTTTAAAAATGTATGTATCATCAAAACCAAGCAATACAAGCACATTTCGTGGGTTCAAATAAGCGTTCAAGCACAAATATAAATAGATTTATTTGTGGCCCACGACATGTACAAGTATAAATCCTAGTGTTGACAAAAACTAACATATAAACTAATATTCAAATCATGAAGCATCAAATTTTGAGAAAAATAGAATCATGTGTCAAAAAAAAATTTATTTGAAGAATAAATAACTAGTATAAATTGTTTTTGGAAAACTAGTTAAAGATCCTTTAAATATATCAAATCTTATGTTTTTTATAAACATAACTAGATACATAAAAATTTAAGCACTCATGGTCTATAAGACTCAAAATGTTTTTAATAAAAGAGTGTGAGTGTTAAACGATCATGTAAATAGCATTTTTATGAAAATAGTCAATGAAGCTCAAAAAGATCATAAGTCACGAAAAATCATTTTTCATCAAATCAACAAACTTCTAGGTATATGTATGATTTATCCAATTCTAACAATATGCATACATATCCCAAATAAAAGAGTCTATTAAATGTATTTGCATAAAAGCAAGAGACTCACGAGTATACATGTATATTTATTAGATTTGAATTAAAAATACATATACATGAAGTAAAGCATAAAAATAAGGCAAAACATGTATAAAAGAGAATCATCAAAACTAGTCTATACATATGCATATAGTGGGTACAAATGAGCATGAAGTGCAAATATATATAAAACAAATGTAGCTCACTATTTGTACATGTATAATACAAGTTTTGATAAAAACTACATCTAAGCATGTTATTACCACATGAAGCACATAAAAATATGAACATGCTATATGATATATGAAATTAAAAGCATGTGCATAAAAGGTAGGAGTTTAGAAATTGTTACCAACTCTAAATCTCCAAATATGGTGTTTCCACCAAAGCTCCTTGATAGCGATGCATCCAAATGTTTGTCCATCAAGTCCATTGCATCCACTACCAAGGCACCAATCCTCTCTCGTCTTGTGAGAGCCCTCACCTACATCAAAAGCAAATGGTGGGGGTTTTGGTACCCATATTTTCTTGTAGGGTCCACGGGGGTTAGCTTTGTTGTAAGGAACCCAAAATCTTTATAATTAGCAAAATTTAGAGAATTAACATTATCATAACAAAACTTTGCTAAATGGCCTTTGCGGCCACAATGTGTACATATGTACACCTTAGTATGCTTATGTGTAGGAGTGTGATCATGTTGTGCAACATAAGCATGATGATGTGGATGTGCATGAACATGTGGAGTTTGTTTCTTTGAAAATAAAGACTCCAATTTAGTATGATTAAATGCACATGTGCTCAAATTAGATCTCAAATTATCTATTTTATTTTTCAACATATTTATCTCATTAGTAGTGGCATGTAAAGCATGATGAGATATATGATCATTTTTCTTTTTCTTTTGTGAAACAAATTCTTTTTCTTTTTCAACAAATTTTCTTTTCAAAGATTTATTTTCTTGAAAAACAACTTCTCTTTGTTTTTCCACCAAATCAACTTTCCTTTTCAAAATAGTGTTTCCTTCACATAAATCATTCAATTTTGTAAGCAAGGAAACATTTCATTTTTCAAATCTTTATTTTCTTTTTCTAAGTATGCAATCTTAGATTTGAAAGAATCATTTTCTTTAAGCATACAATCAAAAACCTTTTTCAAATTTTTGTTATCTTTTTCTAAACATGCAATGTTAGATTTAAAAGAGTCTTGTTCTACATGCATGCAAGCAATATTCTTTTTCAAATTTTATTATCTTTCTTAATCATGTCATATTTCTCAAGCAATAATTGACAAAATGTAGAAAGCTCTTCATATGACATATTATTATCCTCATCCTCGGATTCGGAAGTTACCTCAAGGGGGTTATCCCCTTGGACCATATAGCATACATTGGAGATGTCGCTTCCAACGTCCGAATCGCTCCCCGCATAGTATAGATCCTTTTCGCCAAGGGAGATGAGGGTATTCCATACTACAAAAGCCGAATCAAAGTTAGAAACTCTAGATAAATAAACATCATCTAGGGTAGACTTTAAAACATTAAGGGCTTTTGCATTAGCCTCAAAATTCTTACCATCTATACAATATGCATTATTAGTAGTGGCAAGATATACATGAAAACCTAAGGCTTTGAGGTACAAGGACATCTTCACCTTCCATATATGGCTGTTAGCAATGTCAAACATGGGGGTGACATGAAGTCCATGGTGTGTGTACAAAGATATGTGATTAGCCTAAAAATGAGGATCTTTAACTCTAGGTTGTTAGACCCAAATCAGAGTACCAAGCTCTGATACCAATTGTAAATCACCTAGAGGGGGGTGAATAGGTGATGGCTAATCTAATGGTCACTTAATGACAAATTATGCAAATGATACGGAAGCTAAAAGCAATTATGACCAAATAAAAACTTTTACACTAAACACTATGTATAATACAAGAGTGTTGCCGAATTTTCCGTGAAGGGCTCTGGACAAACTCCTCTAGATTCCCCTTGAATGGGTTGAGGTGCCGCGTTTGGCTCTCTTGGTTGAATACAAGTGTTAGCAACAATCCCACGCAAGTATATAATTGTGAGCACAAGGAATATATCATGCATATAAAGATGAACACAATAAATAACATGCAAGATATAACAAGAGACAAAGAGAGAGAGAGAGAATAGCAATCGCAAACACAAGGGTATGTTTCGAGGTTCGAGCACACTTGCTCAACATCCCCGCCTTCGACACACGAAGGATTTCCACTATGTAAGATCCCATGGATCTCTCCTTGGTGCTGCAACACCTACAAGCCCTCGGACTCTCTAGTCCCGTACACACCGCAAGCCCACCGGCTCGCCGAGGCCGCACCTCAAACAACCGAGTCCGCACCCGAACTCAAAACAACGACGAGCACACTTGCCCTTCTCCTCAAAGAACAAAGAAAAGATCTTTGGTGATCACAACACTTTGATCACCTAAAGCACTCTCACTACAACACACCTATAGGATGAATAATCAATGGATAGCTCAAGTGTGGTGTGAGAAAAGCAAGGATGTGAAAGGTGGAGGAAAACTCAAAGACTTTCTTTTAACACTCTTGATAAAAACTTCCCTTTAGATAGGAAATATTTGCTCTCTATTTTGTGGAGAAAAAACCCTTTAAAAAGTCTGGGAAAAACTGGCTCAAAGCTCTCCTAAAATCTTATTACAAAACAATGACAAGACCCCCCAATTTATAGGCCAGAAAAATATAGCCGTTGGGATCTGTCAGTACTGCCGGTCGACCGCCCGGTCGACCGCCAACGGTCAGATTTCTGACCATTGGAGCTACGGTCGACCGGTGCGGTCGACCGAACTTTCCAGAGAGCACTACTCTCTGGAGCGGTCGACCGGCACGGTCGACCGACCATCAGTACACACAGGCGTGCACGTTTGTGCACGTCGGTCGACCGGCCTGGTCGACCGACTTCAGGATTAGTCGACTAGTTAATTCGACTAGTCGACTTGGCTGAAGCCTGAAACAGTTTTTCTGGGATTAAAAAGTTAGTCATTTTGGCTCATATAAAATCCCATAAAATACATAAAAATCTACAAAAATAGTTTTACCAATATACTTTGATATACCAACATGCTTGCACAAAATCAAGGCATGTTATAAAAGATTGGACTATTTTTGTAACTTGGAAATATTTGGCCCATGATAAAAACTGTATTTTCTAAAACAATATTTTCCAAAACATATTTTTTCAAATCTTCATCAAATACAAAAACAAGATATACTTTTAAGGCATAGTGTGTATGGATATGATCCACTACACAATCAAGATGAAATATCTATGTTTTTGTCATAAAGCTCTAAATAAGGTTTTGGTTGAAATATATAACTTTGAATACCAAGAACCAAAAACTATGTTTTTCAAAAATGAAAGTCTTTTCTAAATCTGAAAATTCTTTTATGAAAAGACAACAAATTCAAGAGTGTGTGTGTGTGATATCTACTTGAGCAATCCACCAACTATCTATCCTTTACATTTTTAATTAAAACAAAAACTAAATCTTATACCTAGACACAAGTCTTCATCTTCTTGAAGTCTTCACTTGAAGGCTTCTCATCTTCTAGACTTGGTCCAAGCTTGATCCAAAAACTCCTTGGATCACACCGTGCTAGCTCCAAATCTTGATATTTTGTCCTTTGTTGAGCTATGCACCTACTAAGATCTTGATAATGAATCTGTCACTAATTAAACATAAGATCATTAGTAAATATAACTTCATGAGTTGATCATCATCAAAACTAGGGTGATAGACCTTTGGGCCAACAAATAGGTGATAAGCTAATCTATGGTCAATAATGCGGAATTAAAAACTATATGAATGCAAACTAAAACTTCTTAAACTAAACACCACGTATAACACAAGAGTGTAGCCGAATTTCCCATGAAGGGCTCTGGACTAACTCCTCAAGATTTCTCTAAATAAGAGTTGAGGTGCCGCGTTGGCTCTCTTGGTTAAATACAAGTGTTAGCAAACAATCCCCAAGCATATATCAATAAAGCACACAAGGTATATCAAGCATATAAAGATGAAAGCAATATAAGCATGCAAGATATAAACAAGTAAGGGAGAGAGAGAGAGAGAAAGAGCAATCGCAAACACAAGGGATTTGTTTTGAGGTTCGAGCACACTTGCTCTACATCCCCGCCTTCAACACCTTGAAGGATTTCTATTATAATCGATCCCACCGGATCACTCGGTACCGCAACACCTACAAGGAGTTCCCACTAGAACTCTTGGACTCTCTAGTCACGTACACACCGGAAGCCCACTAGCTCGCCGAGGCCGCACCTCAAACACGAAGTTCCCATAAGAACTCGAAACAACGCGAACGCACTCGTCCGCCTCCTCAAAGTACAAAGAAGAAGTCTTTGGTGATCACAACACTTTGATCACCTAAAAACAATCTCACTACAACACTCCTATAGGATGAATATATCAATGGATAGCTCAAGTGTTTGTGAGAAAAACAAGGAAAGAGATGGTGGAGGAAAACTCAAGAAAATTTCTTTAAACACTCTTGATAAAAACTCCCCTTTTGATTGGAAGTATTAGCTCTCAATTTAGTGGAGAAAACTCTTTTAATGAAGTAGGAAAAACTAGCTCAAAATCCACTAAAAAATCTTAGAGAAAACAGCACCCAAACTCCCAAATTTATAGGGCTAGAAAAACTAGCCGTTGGGATCCAGGTGGCCGACGGTCGACCGCCCGGTCGACCGCCAACGGTCATTTTTCTGACTGTTGGGGCAGCGGTCGACCGGCCCGGTCGACCGAGGCCTGGATACAGAGAACAGACTCTCTGCCCGGCCGACCGGGGCATTTCCAGAGAGCGGACCTCTCTGGACGGTCGACCGGCCCTCCAGCCAGACTGGCGTGCACGTCTGTGCACGTCGGTCGACCGAGTCGGTCGACCGACTTCTAGCACGGTCGACCGTCCCGGTCGACCGGCAGAAGCCAGGACAGAAATTCTGGGACAAAAAGTTAAGTCATTTTGGCTCAAATAAAATCCCATAAATTCACAGAAAATCTACAAAAATAGTTTTACCAATACACTTTGATAAACAAACATGCTTGCACAAAATTAAGGCATGTTACAAATAATTTGAACTATTTTTGTAACTTGAAAATTTTGGCTAAAAACGAAAACTGAATTTTTCCAAAATTGGTTTTTCCAAAACTTCTCCAAATACAAAAACAAGATATTTAAACAACTTTTAAAGCACAGAGTGTATGGATATGATCCACTACACATACATGGTGAAATATCTATGTTTTGACAATAAGCACTAAACATGGTTTTGGTTAAATCATATAAACATGAATACCAAAAATCAAACCGGTATTTTGTCAAAATGAAAAGTCTTTTGTAAAATGAAATCTCTTTTATGAAAACACATATAAATCAAGAGTGTGTATGTATGGTATACTTGAGCAATCCACCAACTATTCTATCCTTTACATTTTAATTAAAAACAAAATCTTCTAAAAATAAACCTAGACACAAGTCTTGATCTTGAAGTCTTCTCATCTTCTCGACTTGGTCCAAACACGATCCAAACTCGATCACTAGCTCGTTGGATCAAACCGTGTAAGCTCCAAAACTTGACTTTAAATCCTTTATTGAAGCTACACTGCTACTAAGATCTTGATCATGAATTTGTCACTAATTAAACACAAGATCATTAGTACTATAATTATATGAGTTGATCATCATCAAAACTAGAGTGATGGGCCTTTGGGCCAACAATCTCCCCCTTTTGATGATGACAAAACTCATGAAGTTATGTATGCATGGATTAAAGTAAAGCTTCAAGGAAGCTCCCCTTAACTCATGCATAACAGTAAATAAATAAATATGCAATGAATGCTCATAAACATGTATGCAAATACACGGAGATAAACATGCTAATCAAGCATAAAACAAATCAAATTCTTTTTCTCCTATTTGCAAAATAAAACATATATGCATAAACACAAATACTTCTCCCCCTTTATGAATAAAGAAAGGAAAACATGCATATAAACATCTCAAATACTTCTCCCCCTTTTTGTCAATCATCCACAAAGGGGTTAAAGTAAAAACAAATTTTTCTCCCCCTTTTTGTCTGAAATAAGGAACCAATGAAGGGGTAAACACAAATCAATCAATAAATGGTACATGCGATATACATTCATGAAGAGGAAGATGTGAAGCTTTCCTACATATATACATTACATGAAGGAAGAATGACAAGCCCTAATTCACATAACGTAAAATATGCAATGCATAAGAGGAGATGTGAAGCCCCCCTACACACGTGTATCACATAAAGAAGAGTTGTCAAGCTCCTCAATATAAGATACAGTCAACATGAATCTATATGTAGAAGAGATGTTAAGCTCCTCTTGCATATAGGCAATACACAACAAAACATTTTTAACTTTCAAAATTTTTAAATTTTCTTCAATAAAACAAATTTTAAGATATCTTAGTAAATCAAATTTTAAGATATCAAATGTAAATAAACAATACAAATTTTGAATTTTTCAAATAGGTAATACATATTGATACCAATTGTAAATTTATAATAAATTCGAAATTGAAGCATATTGATATCAATTTAAAAACAATGATCAAAAAGAAATTTTATTATTCATAAGATTATGCATTGTTAAAATATCAATTGAAACATCAATTGAAAATAAAGTTTTTAAATTGAGCTTAGCATAAACTTTGTGCTTTAAATATGTAAACCAATTGTAAAGCAAGCACACGAAAATCATATATATGTATGAGAAATGATAATATCAATAGAAATTGATATAAGATGAAATTTGAAAAACATACATATATATAAACAAGATTATGAGTATATACAAAAGGAATATCAATTGAGATACCAAAAGAAATTATGATACCAATTGAAATTAAGAAGTGAAATTAGTGTATATCTCAAAAACTACCACCCTTAATACGCTCAAGATAAAAGTTTTTCAATAAGGCTTACAAGGCATAGTCGCCCATCCGTCCACCCAAGGAGGTGTTGGTAGGGTTTTCAAAAATAGAGTTTGAAAGATATTTTTAGTATTGAAAACACTACCAAATGAAGAACAATAACTAGTTAAAGTAATTTTTGAAAAACTAGTTAAAGATCCTTCAAAGACATGAAATCAAATCATATGTTTTTCATGAATCATACTAAATACACAAAAATTCAAGCACTCATGGTCCATCAAGCTCAAAAATAATCATGAAACAAAGTCATGAATAAACAAATAAAGTGTGAGTGTTCAATCATCATGTAAATAGTATTGTCATGAAAATAGTCAATAAAGCTCAAATTAAACATGAATATTATTTTCTCAAACAAAACATGAAAATTCATTTTTCATATAAAATAAACTTCAAGGTATATGTATGATTTATCTAATCCTAACAATATACATACATATCCCAAACATAAAAAAAAAGAGTCCATAATATATATTGCATGAAGGCAAATGACTCAAGGGGTATACATGTATATTTATTAGATTTGAATACAAAATATATATACTTGAAGTAAAAACATAAAAATAGGCAAGACATGTATAAATGAGAGAATCATCAAAACTAGCCTATGCATGTGCATATGGTGAGTACAAATGAACAATGAAGTGCAAACGTATTTGAATCAATTTGCTGCTCACTATTTGTACACGTATAATACAAGTTTTGACAAATACTACATCTAATCATGTTTTTACCACAAGAAGCACATAAATAATTAAAACATGAACATGCTAAAAATATCATAAAAGAACAAGCATGTAAATAAATAAAATAGGAGTTTAGAGATAGTTACCAAACCAAAGAATTATGCTCTAATTCTCTAAAACATGGTGGTTGTCCCACCAAACCTCCTTGATAGCGATGCATCAAATATGTGTCCATCAAGTCCATGTGCATCCACCATCAAGGCACCATTCCTCTCACGTCATGCGAGAGCCCACACCTACATCAAAAACCAAAAGTGGGGATTTTGGTACCCATTTTCTTTTGGGTCCTTGGGGGTTAGTCTTATAAGGGACCCAAACATTTTTCTTAGCAAAATTTAAAACATTTATCTTATCATAACAAAATTTTGCTAAATGGCCATTGCGGCCACAATGTGTACATTTATACACCTTAGTATGCATATGTGTATGTTTGTGATCGTGGTGTGCAAAATGTGCATATGCATGATGAGAATGATGTGCATGAATATGTGGAGTTTGTTTCTTTGAAAACAAGGACTCCAATCTATAGTGGTTAAATGCACATGTGCTCAAAGTTGAGCTCAAACAATCAATTTTATTTTTCAAAAATTTAACCTCATTTTCATTAATGGTAGCATGTAAAGCATGATGAGAATGAGAGTCATTTTTCTTATTCTTTTTAGAAACAGTTTCCTTTTCTTTTTCAACAATTTTTCTTTTCAAAGAAGTGTTTTCTTGAAAAGCAACTTCCTTTTGTTTTTCCATCAAAATAATTTTATTTTTCAAATTTGTGTTTCCTTCACAAAGATCATTTAATTTAGAAAGCAAGGAAACATTTTCATTTCTCAAATTTTCATTTTCTTTTTCAAAACATGCAATCTTAGTTTAAAAGACTCATTTTCTTTTAATATGCAATCAAAATTCTTTTTCATTTTCTTATTATCTTTCTTAAGCAATTCATATTTTTCTAAGAGTTGTTGACAAAATGATGTTAGTTCATTATATGGCATATCAACATCCTCTTCTACCTCGGATTCAGTAGTTACCTCAAGGGGGTTATCCCCTTGGACCATGTAGCACACGTTGGAAGTGTCGCTTCCAACATCTGAGTCACTCCCCGCATAATATTGTTCTTTTTCGCCAAGGGAGAGTATTGTGTTCCAAACTACAAAAGCCGAATCAAGATTAGAAACCCTAGATAAATATTCATCATTTAGGGTAGATCTTAAAGCATGTAGGACTTTTGCATTAGTCTCAATATTTTTGCCATCTAAACAATATGAATCTCTAGTAGTGGCAAAATAAACATGAATGCCTAGGGCCTTGAGGAATAAAGACATCTTAACCTTCCAAGTTTGGATGTTAAGAATGTCAAAGGTGGGTGGTGACATGTAGTCCATGGTGTGTGTACGAATTTTGTGATTAGCTATAAAAGAGGATCTTTAACTCTAGGTTGTAAGACCCAAATCAAGAGCACTTGGCTCTGATACCAATTGTAAATCACTTAGAGGGGGGTGAATAGGTGATAAGCTAATCTATGGTCAATAATGCGGAATTAAAAACTATATGAATGCAAACTAAAACTTCTTAAACTAAACACCACGTATAACACAAGAGTGTAGCCGAATTCCCCGTGAAGGGCTCTGGACTAACTCCTCAAGATTCCTCTAAATAAGAGTTGAGGTGTCGCGTTGGCTCTCTTGGTTAAATACAAGTGTTAGCAAACAATCCCCAAGCATATATCAATAAAGCACACAAGGTATATCAAGCATATAAAGATGAAAGCAATATAAGCATGCAAGATATAAACAAGTAAGGCAGAGAGAGAAAGAGCAATCGCAAACACAAGGGATTTGTTTTGAGGTTCGAGCACACTTGCTCTACATCCCCGCCTTCAACACCTTGAAGGATTTCCACTATAATCGATCTCACCGGATCACTCGGTGCAACAACACCTACAAGGAGTTCCCATTATAACTCTTGGACTCTCTAGTCCTGTACACACCGCAAGCCCACTAGCTCGCCGAGGCCGCACCTCAAACACGGAGTTCCCACAAGAACTCGAAACAACGCGAACACACTCGTCCGCCTCCTCAAAGTACAAAGAAGAAGTCTTTGGTGATCATAACACTTTGATCACCTAAAAATAATCTCACTACAACACTCCTATAGGATGAATATATCAATGGATAGCTCAATTGTTTGTGAGAAAAACAAGGAAAGAGATGGTGGAGGAAAACTCAAGAAAATCTCTTTAAACACTCTTGATAAAAACTCCCCTTTTGATTGGAAGTATTAGCTCTCAATTTAGTGGAGAAAACTCTTTTAATGAAGTAGGAAAAACTAGCTCAAAACCCACTAAAAAATCTTAGAGAAAACAGCACCCAAACCCCCAAATTTATAGGGCTAGAAAAGCTAGCCGTTGGGATCCAGGTGGCCTGACGGTCGACCGCCCGGTCGACCATCAACGGTCATTTTTCTGACCGTTGGGGGCAGCGGTCACCGGCCCGGTCGACCGAAGCCTGGATACAGAGAGCAAACTCTCTGTCCGGTCGACCGGCCCGGTCGACCGGGGCATTTCCAGAAAACAGACCTCTCTGGACGGTCGACCGTCCCGGTCGATCGGCCCTCCAGCCAGACTGGCGTGCACGTCGGTCGACCGAGTCGGTCGACCGACTTCTAGCGCGGTCGACCGTCCCGGTCGACCGACAGAAGCCAGGACAGAAATTTTGGGACAAAAAGTTAAGTCATTTTGGCTCAAATAAAATCCCATAAATTCACAGAAAATCTACAAAAATAGTTTTACCAATATACTTTGATAAACAAACATGCTTGCACAAAATCAAGGCATGTTACAAATAATTTGAACTATTTTGTAACTTGAAAAATTTGGCTAAAAACGAAAACTGTATTTTTCCAAAATTGTTTTTTCCAAAACTTCTCCAAATACAAAAACAAGATATTTAAACAACTTTTAAAGCATAGAGTGTATGGATATGATCCACTACACATACATGGTGAAATATCTATGTTTTTGACAATAAGCACTAAACATGATTTTGGTTAAATCATATAAACATGAATACCAAAAATCAAACCGGTATTTTGTCAAAATGAAAAGTCTTTTGTAAAATGAAATCTCTTTTATGAAAACACATATAAATCAAGAGTGTGTGTGTGTATGGTATACTTGAGCAATCCACCAACTATTCTATCCTTTACATTTTAACTAAAAACAAAATCTTCTAAAAACAAACCTAGACACAAGTCTTGATCTTGAAGTCTTCACTTGAAGTCTTCTCATCTTCTCGACTTGGTCCAAACACGATCCAAACTCGATCACTAGCTCGTTGGATCAAACCGTGTAAGCTCCAAAACTTGACTTTAAATCCTTTGTTGAAGCTACACTCCTACTAAGATCTTGATCATGAATCTGTCACTAATTAAACACAAGATCATTAGTACTATAACTACATGAGTTGATCATCATCAAAACTAGAGTGATGGGCCTTTGGGCCAACAAAAGAGGTGGTGTTCTCCAACCTATTTTTCTTGATAACGATGCATTAAATTGGTTGATCCTTTGAGCTCCAATGCATCCACCACCAAGGAACCATCTCCCCCTACGTCTTGGAGGTGGACACAACTATATCAATCACATTTGGTGTGTTCTTTGGTACCCAAATCTTTTTGGGTCCGATAGATTATTATTTTCACGAACCCAAACATTCTTACTCATCATATTCAAATTTGCATAACAAAATTTAGCTAAATGGCCTTTGCGGCCGCAATGTGTACAAGTGTACACTTTGCCATAAATAAATGCATAATTGTGTTAATGTGTATGTGAAGCATGTTGTGCATGTGAAATATGTTGTTTATGAGTGGATGTATGTTTCCTTTGAGTTTTCCCCTTTGGAAACATCAAGCTAATTTTGTTCATATAAAAAACACATTTCTTTAAAGTAGAATCTAAAACATCAATCCTTTTTTAATATTCAAAAATTCTTTTCTATCAAAATCAATGTTAGGGCTTTTGCCCTTGCAAAAAATTGTGTCATTAAAATCCTTTTTAGTATTTTCAAAACAAGTAGATAAATAATTTTTCTCTTTAAAAGCAAAATCTAATTTATTCTTTAAAAGATCATTTTTGTTTTTCAATTTCTTATTTTGTGCAATTGAAATCTCATATCTACTTTGTAATTCTTTAAAAATTGAGCTAGCTGATCCATAGTAAGCTCATCATCATCAAGAGAGCTATCAAGTGTTAGCTTAGAAGTCTCCTCTCTATTTGCCATAAAGCGAACATATGCGGTGTTAATTTCTTCTTCAAACTCTGTCTCCGAGTCATCCCATGTAGCCACCATAGCCTTCTTCTTCTTTTGTATATTCCTAGATGTGGTAGCTTGTAAAGAAGCGAATTCCGCAATGAGATGGCCCGTCTTCTTGCAATGATAGTAAAGACCCATCTCCTCTTTTTCTTCTCAAACCTTCCTTGGGGTTTTCCTCTTCGGAAGTTACTTTGTCTCCCTTCTTGTAGAATATCTTGCTCACCCTTCTAATGAGCATAGCAAAGTCCTCATCATTATCTTTCGATGATTCTTCTTCTTCAATAGATGAGGGAATAGCCTTGAAAGCTATAAATTTCTTCTTTGGAGGCTCCCTTTCTTCTCGCACCTACAACTCCAACTCATGATTCTTGAGATTTTTGATAAACCTGAAGAAGTCCATTTCTTCCCTATCATTAAGCCCTTCAAAGTTGTAGTCTTCTCTTCCCAAGATTTTAGGAGAGCTCTAATGACCTTCCTTATCTTTTGATCATTGTCAATGGAGCCACCTAAATAAGCTAACCCATTAGTAATCTTGGTAAAACGGGTGAGCATCTCATCAATACTCTCATTTTCAGGCATATAGAAATTTTCATATTGAGAGCGTAAAAGATCAATCTTTGATCTTTTCACTTGGGATGTACCCTCATGAGTAATAATTAAATTATTCCAAACTTTATAAGTGGATTTGCAATTAATTACACGAGAAAGATCATCATCATTTAATGCTTGTGTAAGTGCATATTATGTTGTGGTATTGGCTTCATAGTCCTTGGTGGTTGCTTCGAACCATGTATCCTCATCACCGTGAGGTTTAACAAATTTTTTGATAATGGTCTTGGCAACTCTAACTCTTAGGGACTTAAGAAATAGAGTCATCTTGACCTTCCAAATAGGAAAGTTCAACCCATCAAATTTTGGTGGGGACTTGATACTAGAAAAGTCGTGTGATGCCATGAAAATAAGTAAGAGTGCAAAATCAAGTAGCAAATGAAACAAATGTATATAGTCAAATAAAGGATCTCCATAAGGTGGTTAAACTAAAACCTAGGGTTAGGCTCTGATACCAATTGTAAGTCACCTAGAGGGGGGTGAATAGGTGATGGCTATAGGTTATGACAAATAATACAGAACTAAAACAATTACAATTACAAGCAATTAGCAATAAATAATCGCAACATAAAAGATACTTGCAATAAGATGAACAATATTAGCATGCAAGAATAAAGAGAGTTGAGTTAAGAGATAGAGAGAGAAATCATAAATGCAAGGATGTGTTTCGAGGTTCGAGCCACTGCTCTACGTCCCCACCTTCACCGCAATGAAGCACTTTCACTAAACCGATCCCACTCGCAAGAACTCAATGGACCCGCAAGTCCCTCTCTTGGAGCCGCAATACCAACAATTGAGCTCACTAGCTCACTCAAGACTGCAACTCTACAACTTCAAGAATACAAGAAAAGTGATCTTCTTCTTGATCACAAAAGCTAGCTCAAACACAATCCTATAACCAAGTGAAGTAGTTGAAGCTCTTTGAGATTGTGTGGTGAGAAATGGTTGGAAAGATGTGAAGGAAATCTCAAGCAAAAATAAAGATATGAAATTTTTGGCTCAATATCAAAATCTTCTTAAGAAAATAAATTTTGATCACTAAAACTTGATCTTGGGTGTTAAAAACTTGTTAAGGGGTTTTTCTACAGTGCCACTATTGAAATCACCTAGAGGAGAGGGGGTGAATAGGTGACTAGCTAATCTATGACAAATAATGCGGAATTACAAAACTAATTGCAACACACTTAGTGTAACCAAAGAGTGTAGCTGAATTCCCGGTGAAGAGCTCTGAACTAACTCCTCTTGATTCCTCTGAATAAGAGTTGAGGTGCTATGTAAAGCTCTCTTGGTTAAATACAAGTATGGGCACACACAAACAATACAAGCATGTATATGATATGACAATATGAATCAATGCACAATGTAATAGAGAGAGTTAGAGAAAGTGTATCAAACGCAAACACCGAGATATGTTTCGAGATTTGAGCACACAGCTCTACGTCCCCGCCTTCACACAGAAGGATTTCCACTAACTCGTCCACACAGGACTTTCCACACAGGGTACCTCCACTGAGGATTTGGGGCAAATATAACGGGAGTACACAACTCCTCTCTCAACCAATACAACCTTTCACTAGAGGCAAGGCACAAACAAATCACCTCTACACTTAGAAGGATAGGCACTTAGCCAAACGACAAATCACCTCACACTTGAGGGATTTCAACACAATCTCCACCTCTCACTAGAGGGAGCCAAATACTACTTTCACTATCACCTCACACTTGAGGGATAACAACTCAATCACCTCTCACTAGAGGGATATCACAAAGATGGAAGGTATACACTTGGTGGTCTAACAACCACAAACCAATTTCTCATTAAAATAAAGATCCTATAGATAGGATAGAATGATAAGCTCAAGTGTAAGAAATAAAGAGTTTGAAAATCAAAATCACAAAGAAAAACTCTTGGGAAAACTTCTAGAATGAATATAAAGTGAAGATCAAAAACAATCCCAAAGACTTTCCTTTTCTTTGAATTTTTCAACCCTTTAAAACAAATAAAGATCAAATCTTTAGGCTTAAAAACTCTTTTGAAAACTTGTATTAAAACACTTGAGAAGATGAAAATTTTGCTCTTGAAAATTCTTTTTGAAAACCAACTTCAAATGGGGTTTATATATAGCCCATTTGGAAATCTACCCGTTGGCAGCTGAAAAGGGCCAGATTGCCCTTCCGGTTGACCGGCCGGTCGATCGGCCAACGGTAAAAAATTTGACCGTTGAGCCCAGCGGTCGACCGCCCGGTCGACCGTGCCCAGAACCAGAGAGCAACGGCTCTCTGGCCGGTCGACCGAGCTGGATACAGAGAGCAGAGCTCTCTGTCCGGTCGACTGCCCGGTCGACCGGAGGCTTTTCCAGAGAGCAGAGCTCTCTGGCGGTCAACCGACCCGGTCGACCGGCCTCCCCAGCAAGGCTGCGTGCATGTTCTGTGCATGTCAGTCGACCGGCCCGGTCGACCGGCAGTCAGCCAGCCTGACAGATTTTGGGACTAAAAATCTTAGGTTTTTATCTTTTATAAAATCCCATAAAAATACATAAATTTCACAAAAATCAGTTCATGTTATATCTTTGAAATACAAACATGTTTGAGTAAAAATCAAATCATGTTACAAACATTTTGAAGCATTTTTGTGACTTGGAAAATTTGCCTTAAACCAAATTCTGTATTTTCCAAAAATAGAATTTTTGAAATGGAAATCTGATTTTTCCAAAACACATGTAAATACAAAAACATGATATTTAAATAACTTTGAAGCATATAGTATATGGATAGAATCCAATATACATGAAAGATATTATATCTATATTTTTTACATTAAATCCAAAAATAAGTTTTGTCTAAATACAAAACTACAAACACATGAATAGTGTATCAAAATAAGTTTTTCTAAGTATGTGAAGCATAGATGTATATAGATCAAATCTAATATACATTAAACCATGTAAACTTGTTTTGATTCTATCTATTCATGAAAACCAAGATCGGTTAAACCGAAAACCAAAACCAATAAACATGAAACATGTGTGTTGTGAACTTGAGCATATCACACTATCTAATCTTTACAATGGATCTAAACAAAATCTTAACTAAACAAACCGAAGCCTTCTTGTAGAACGTCGTCTCCAAGTTGACTCGATCCAAACGCGATCCAACGAGCTTGACTCCAGTCGAGTGCTAGATGTGAACTTGACGCTCGAGCTCTTGAATCACCATGTGAAAGCTCCAAAACACCTTTATTGAAGCTAATCACTTACTAACATCTTGATCAAATATCTGAAACTAAATATCACAAGATTATTAGTAAACTATAACTACATGAGTTAATCATCATCAAAACTAGAGTGGAAGGCCTTTGGGCCAACAATCTCCCCCTTTTTGATGATGACAAAACTCATGGAGTTATATATGTATGGATTAAAGTTAAGCTTCAAAGAAGCTCCCCCTTAACTCATGCATAACAGTAAACAATAAGATATGCAATGAATGTTAAACATGAATATGCATAAACATGCATAAAATAATGAAATAAACATGCTCTTGATACCAAATTTTAAAATAAAACATGTTCTTAAATAATTTCTCTTAATACTAATAAAAATTTCAATAAAAGCTCTTGATACGAACAAAACAAAACAACAAAATATGTTCTTGATACTAATATCCATGTTCTTGATACCAATATCAACAAAACATAAAACACATGTTTCTAATATAAACTTTGATATAAATATGCATAAACTTTGATATAAACATGCATATATACTAAAATACTTCTCCCCCTTTTTGTCAATCATCAACAAAGGGGTTAAAGTAAACAATAAAACAATGTTCTCCTCCTTTTTGTCGAAACAAAAATCAACAAAGGGGTGCAAACAAATCAAAACATTATGATACCAATTAAAAAAATATATCAATTTAGTGCAAAGGTATCATGATACCAAATGATGATACCAATTGAAAATAAACTAAACATAAAGGTAATCTTGATACCAATTATAAAAATTAGTACCAATTGAAAATATTTTACACTTTTGATATCAAATGAAAAACATAAACCAATCTTTTTGGTTAAACACTAAATTCATTTTGCAATAGAGATACCAAATAGAGAATAATATCAATTTAATATTTTTGATACCAATATTGAAAATGAAATATATACCAATTGAAAAATAATTTTCATTAGGAGCGTATGAAATCAAAAAAAAATCAATATCATTTTTCAATCATTTTTCATCATAAAGTGTGGGAGTAAAATACCTAGGGTAAACAAAACCAATTGAAAGGTGAAATATGAATTTTTTCCCCCTTTATGAAATACCAAACAAAATGATGCATAAGCTTGTATAAGATACCAATTGAAAAATAATCAATTGAAATATAATAGTCATTTAAGAAATCAAGCTTACAATAACTAAAATTTGTGCTCAAAGATATAGAGATATAATAAGCACAAATAAAACATATATATATGTATGAAAAATTAAATACCAAACGAAATTGATACTATTTGAAGTTTAAGCATACATATATAAGAACATATATGAGTATACAAAAAGAATGTCAATAGTGATACCAATTGAAAAGATACAATGATATCAATTGAAAATAAAATAAGATCAAGTGTATAACTCATACTTCCTACCACCCATTTCATGCACATGTTTTAAATAGATTTTCAATAAGAGCATACAATGCATGGTCGCCCAACCAACCGCCCTTGGTGGATAGGGGTTTTCAAAAATAAGTTTGAAATATAACACATTTGAAAACTCTACCAAATGAAGAATACGAACTAGTTATATGAAAAATTTATAAATTAGTACAAAATCCTTCAAGTAAGGAATAAAATAAGAATATATTCCATAAAACATGAAAATCACTAAACCAATGTCACTCAAAATCTATATAGCACATATAATACTCATGAAAACAAAATCATGAGAAAACATCAAGTAATATGAGTGTACAAGTTTTGTGAAAGACATAGTCATGAAAATAGGCAATTAGGCTCAATATGAAATTCCTTAAAAACATGAAAATCATCAAAACTAGAATTCTTCAAGGTATATGTATGTTTTGTACAACCTAGAGTATACATACATATCCAAACATGAACAAGTCCACAAAAGTATATACATAAAGGCAAGTGGCTCAAGAATGTATATGTATAACTAATAGTTTAGGCAAAATAGACATATACATGAAATTTAACATAAACATGAAAAACATGTCAAAAATATGGAATACAAGTCAAAATGTATGAATCATGAAAACTAGGCTATACTAGTACATCTAATGAGTACAAATGAGCTTTCAAGCACAGACATATAATAATCTATCTGTGGCTCACTAGTTGTACAAGTATATATCCAAGTTTTAATGAAAACTAACATCTAAACATGTAGTCAAAACATGAAGTGCAAACGTTTAAACAAAACTCATATGATCATTATGTAAATGCACATGCATTAGATCTATGATATACACAATAGCTAAACAAAAGTGAGAACACAAAATATAAATCCATATAAACATGGGTGTCTCAAATACTAATCATGCATATCACAAGTCTAATAATCATGACATTTAACATACTAATCATGAAACAAGACATGCTAAAAATCAACAATATGAAAAGCATGTAAACATAAATGAGAGTTAGAGATCGTTACCAAAACCAATAGGGCACATATCCATATCTCCAAACCATGGTGGTCCTCCCACCAAACTCCCCTTGAAAGTGATGCATCCAAATTGTCCTCTTTAAGCTGGAACGCATCCACCTCAAGGCACCATCACTCTCACGTCATGTGAGAGCCCACACCTACATCAAATAAAATAGGAGTGATCTTTGGTATCCATACTCTTTTGGATCCATATAGGTTAGCTCCTTTCCTAACCCAAACAAACTTATTTGCTAAATTAGAATCATGTATCCTATCATAACAAAATTTAGCAAGGTGGCCCTTACATCCACAATGTGTACATGTGTACACATGAGCATACATTGTGTGATGAGTGTGAACGTGAGGAGCATGTGTATACCGTGGTTTGTGTGCATGTATAGGAGGAACTTGCTTCTTTTGAAACATAGATTCCAAACGTATATGGTTCAAAGCACAATGGCTCAAAGTGGAGCCCAAACAATCAACACTTTTCTTCAAAACATTTATCATTTTTAATACTAGAAGATAAAGTGGAGCATGCAATGGGTGAGCTAGAATGTGAAGCTACACTAGCATGGCAAACATGAGAATCAATATCATTTTTCAAAGAAACATTTTTCTTAGAAACCAAATCTAAATCTTTTGAAATAGAAATAATTTTGTTTTCCAAAGAAACATTTTCTTTTAAAACAAAATCAAGTTTTGAAGTTAAAATCTCATTTTTCTTCAAAACATTTTCACAATCATTTTTATTTTTCAAGATTTCATTTTCTTTTAAAATAAGGTCAAGTTTGAATTTCAATGAATCCCTTTCATTAGAAATCTCCACTTTCTCTTGCAAAACCAAATCTAGTTTTGAACACAAATCCTTATTTTCTTTATTAAGTCCAAAACTCTTCTTCTTCAAAGCTTTATATTTTCAAGCAATTTTCACATACAATAGATAGTTCTTCATTCAATGCATCGGCATCAATATATTCATCACAAGAAGAACTAGCACTATCTAGTTGAGTGTCTGAATGTACCTCAAGGGAGTCATTCCCTTAGACCATGAAGCAACGTTGGTCGGACTCCTCTCCACTAGATTCCTTCTCCATTTGGATTGGCAATTGAAGCTTTGGAGAGGTCAAGATGTTCCACACTGCAAAGGCGAAAACACAATGAGAAACTATATTTAAATATTCTTTGCTAAGTAATTTTCTAAGTGCCTCTAGGGCTAGTGCATTAGCCTCTATATGCTTGCTATCACTAAGGCAGGATTCCTTGGTAATGGCAAGGTAAACTTTATAACATATGGCTTTTAAATGCCAACTCATCAAAACCTTCCATGTCTCAATTTTAGAGATATCAACATATGAGGGACATCCATGTGTGCAAACTATATGTGTGCAAATGCAAATGATAGATTAGAAAAATCAAGATCTCACTCCTAGGTGGTTAAACCTAATATCAGTAACGTAGGCTCTGATACTAATTGAAATCACCTAGAGGGGGGTGAATAGGTGACTAGCTAATCTATGACAAATAATGCGGAATTACAAAACTAATTGCAACACACTTAGTGTAACCAAAGCGTGTAGCCAAATTCCCGGCGAAGGGCTTTGGACTAACTCCTCTTGATTCCTCTGAATAAGAGTTGAGGTGCTATGTAAAGCTCTCTTGGTTAAACACAAGTATGGGCACACACAAACAATACAAGCATGTATATGATATGACAATATGAATCAAATCACAATGTAATAGAGAGAGTTAGAGAAAGTGGATCAAACGCAAACACCGAGATATGTTTCGAGGTTCAATCAAACAGCTCTATGTCCCCGCCTTCACACAGAAGGATTTCCACTAACTCGTCAACACAGGACTTCCCACACAGGGAACCTCCACTGAGGATTTAGGGCAAATACAATCGGGAGTAGACAACTCTTCTCTCAACTAATACAACCTCTCACTAGAGGCAAGGCACAAACAAATCAACTCTACACTTAGAGGGATATGCACTTAGCCAAACGGCAAATCACCTCACACTTGAGGGATTTCAACACAATCTCCACCTCTCACTAGAGGGAGCCAAATACCACTTCCACTATCACCTCACACTTGAGGGAAACAACTCAATCACCTCTCACTAGAGGGATATCATAAAGATGGAAAGTATACAACTTGGTGGTCTAACAACCACAAACCAATTTTCTCACTAAAACAAAGATCCTATAGATAGGATAGAATGATAAGCTCAAGTGTGAGAAATAAAAAGTTTGGAAATCAAAATCACAAAGAAAACTCTTGGAAAACTTCTAGAATGAATATAAAGTTAAAATCAAAAACGATTCCAAAGACTTTCTTTTTCTTTGAATTTTCCAACCCTTTAAAACAAATAAAGATTAAATCTTTAGGCTTAAAAACTCTTTTGAAAACTTGTATTAAAACACTTGAGAAGATGAAAATTTTGCTCTTGAAAATTCTTTTTGAAAACCAACTTCAAATGGGGTATATATAGCCCATTTGGAAATCTGCCCGTTGGCAGCTGAAACGGGCCAGATTGCCCTTCCGGTCGACCGTCCGGTCGACCGGCCAACGGTTAAAAATTTGACCGTTGAGCCCAGCAGTCGATCGCCTGGTCGACCGTGCCCATAATCAGAGAGCAACGGCTCTCTGGCCGGTCGACCGCCTGGTCGACCGAGCTGGATACAGAGAGCAGAGCTCTCTGTCTGGTCGACCGCCCGGTCGACCGGAGGCTTTTCCAAAGAGTAGAGCTCTCTGGCGGTCGACCGACCCGATCGACCGGCCTCCCAGCAAGGCTGCGTGCACGTTCTGTGCACGTCAGTCGACCGGCCCGGTCGACCGCTCACTGCTACGGTCGACCGGCATGGTCGACCGGCAATCAGCCAGCCTGACAGATTTTGGGACTAAAAATCTTAGGTTTTTATCTTTTATAAAATCCCATAAAAACACATAAATTCTACAAAAATCAGTTCATGTTATATCTTTAAAATACAAACATGTTTGAGTAAAAATCAAATCATGTTACAAACATTTTGAACCATTTTTGTGACTTGAAAATTTTGCCTTAAACCAAATTCTGTATTTTTCAAAAATAGAATTTTTGAAATGGAAATCCGATTTTTTCAAAACACATGTAAATACAAAAACATGATATTTAAACAACTTTGAAGCATATAGTATATGGATAGAATCCAATATACATAAAAGGTATTATATATATGTTTTTGACATTAAATCCAAAAATAAGTTTTATCTAAATACAAAACTACAAACACATGAATAGTGTATCAAAATAAGTTTTTCTATGTATATAGATCAAATCTAATATACATTAAACCATGTAAACTTGTTTTGATTCTATCTATTCATGAAAACCAAGATTGGTTAAACTGAAAACCAAACCAATAAACATGAAACGTGTGTGTTGTGAACTTGAGCATATCACACTATCTAATCTTTACAATGGATCTAAACAAAATCTTAACTAAACAAACTGAAGCCTTCTTGTAGAACGCCGTCTCCAAATTGACTCGATCCAAACGCGATCCAATGAGCTCGACTCCAGTCGAGTACTAGATGTGAACTTGACGCTCGAGCTCTTGAATCACCATGTGAAAGCTCCAAAACACCTTTGTTGAAGCTAATCACCTACTAATATCTTGATCAAATATCTGAAACTAAATATCACAAGATTATTAGTAAACTATAACTACATGAGTTAATCATCATCAAAACTAGAGTGGAAGGCCTCTGGGCCAACAACTATTTATAGGGCAAGAAACCTAGTAGAGAAAACCCAATATGGTTGTTTGGATGTGACCCAGAAAAGACAACACAAACTAGCTGTTGGGGTCAAAATCAAAACAAAACTGTTCTATCGGTCGACCGGCCGGTCGACCGCCAAAGGTTAGATTTTTGACCGTTGGGGTTAGCGGTCAAACGAGTTACCCGACCGAGAGCATAGCTCCCTAACTATTGACTGATTGGTCGACCGTGACCCAACCAAGGCTAAATGTGTCTCAGTCGGTTGACTGGTCAGTCAACCAAAGTGCACACCAAAGCACTCTAAAATCTTGTGCATTATTGGTCGACTGCTCGATCGACTGACAGAGTAATTTTACTTTGTCTATGGTCGACCGGTCGGTCGACCAAGTCAGGACCAAAGTCACATCTTTGGAAATATTTTGAAGTCCATCTTTTTCCAACAAAATATATCTTGATTACAAATACAAAACAAAGTTCTTGTATCATATTAAGTTCATATGTGATCAAAGATCATCACCAAATTGAGTAGAACTATTTTTTATGAAAATTACTTTTCTAAATAGAAGACTGTTTTTCTGAAACTCATTTTTGAAAAACCAAACAGAAATACATTTTGAAGTTTTTTCAAAAACACTTGGAGATAGGAATGAATGTGTGTGTATGTGAATCTCAAGAGTTATCAACTTTACTCCCTTGTTTTAACAAAGTTATAAATCCTATACTAAAAATACAAAAAGAGGAAATCTTCTATAGCTTTACTGCTTTGTAATCTTGATCCTTAAGCTTGGTAAATCCCATGTATATGTCTTCTTGGTGCTTGGGCTCTTAGGTCAACATCTTTATGGCTTCAAAAGGTGTGAGTCTTATTAAAGAAGCCAAATGTAACAAAGTAAATCCTGGAACTTATTTAAAGGAAATTGTTAGAAAACATAAAATTTTATATGTTTTGTTATCATCAAAACTAAGACAAATGGCCTTTGGGCCAATAAGAGACATACACTGACACTCAGATAACACTTTCCTAAACTCTCTCTTCCTTTTCGACAATCAATATGCAATAAAGAGTAAGAAACCAATAATAAATAATATGCAATAAAGAGTAAGAAACTGATAACAAACAAAGAAAACCATGCATACAAACATGATAATGGAGAATAGAGGTAACTGCTAAATCATAAATTTTCTCAAATGAATAACTCGTAAATCTTCTCCCCTTTTTTGTCAAATATCAAAAAGGGACACCAAATAATCAAATCCAAATGTAAAACAAAATTGAAAGTAGTATAACAATTTAGAGTAGTAAATTTAAAGAACATGTATACTAAAATATACCAATTTAAATATAAACATGTATACTAATTCAATGGAAATTTCATTAATCCATAATGCAAACATTCAACTCACTACAAATGAAAAAAAATTATTATAATCAAGTGGTTTAGTAAAAATATCCGCTAATTGAAAATCAATAGAAACAAAAACAATTTAAATCTCCTTGCTCAAAAAGATCTCTAAGAAAGTGATATTGAATCTCTATGTGTTTAGTCTTACTATATTTATTTGCATTCTTGGTCATATGAGTGGTACTAGTACTACCACAAAATAATAATATGATCATAATGCAAATCAAAATCAAGAAGAGTATGTTTCATTTAAAAGACTTGTGCACAACAAACCCCGGCGGCAACATGCTCTGCCTCGGCAGTTGAGAGGGGGCTATAAAATTTTACTTTTTACAAGACCTCAAAACGAGACAATTTTTATGAAATTGACAAGTTCCACTAGTGTTTTTTCTATCTACTCTACAACTAGCATAGTCGGCATCCAAATAACTTGTTATTAGAATTCTCCGATCTTCGGATACCACAAGCCCATTCCAATAGTGCCATTAAGATACTAATAACGCGGTTTATTGCAATTAAATGAGACTGTTTAGGACAAGATTGAAATCTAGCATACAAAAAATAATAAACATAATGTCCAGCCTACTAGCCGTTAAGTAAAGCAAACTACCAAACATGTTGCGATTGAGTTTAATGTCAACTTTTTTACTTAAGCTTAGTTATGATGGCCATTGGAGTCTTGCATATCTTCGCATCTTCTAGCCCAAATCTCTTCATAAGCTCCTTGTATACTTGGCTTGATTGATGAAAATCCCATCACCCCTTTACTTGATTTGGAGTCCAAAGAAATAGTTGATCTCCCCTATCATACTCATTTCAATCTCTTCCTTCATGCATGCTTCAAAATCCTTATAAAATTTTTCATTAGTAAATCCAAAAATGATATCATCAACATATATTTGTATTATCAAGATATCATTATCTTCATGTTTTATAAACGAGAAGGTATTAACTTTACATTTAACAAAATTATTGAAAACAAGAAAATGACTCAATCTTTTACACCAAGCTCTTGGAGCTTTTTTAAACCATATAATGTCTTTTCAAGTTTTAAAATAAAATTCGGATGTATAAGATCAACAAACCTTGGGGTTGTTCAGCATACACCTCCTCTTCAATAAAACCATTCAAAAAATGCGCTTTTAACATCCATTTGAAAAAGCTTAAATTCTTGAAAGAAACAAATACAAGTGTCATCTGTATGGCTTCAAGCCATGCTATGGGTGCAAATGTTTCCTCAAAATTGATCTCTTCAACTTGGGTGTAATCTTTAGGCCACTAACCTAGATTTATTCCTAATAACATTTTTGACTCATCCAATTTATTTCTAAAGATTCATTTAGTACCACTAGTTGATCAATCATGAGGCCTAGGAACAAGGTGCCAAACTTGATTGCCCTCAAATTGATTGAGCACTTTTTGCATTGCAAGTAACCAATATAAGTCATCTTCGACTTTGAGGATGTTCTTGGGCTCATATGAGAAATAAATGCAAAATGGCCTCATAAGTCATGGAGTTTAGAGCGAGTAGTTACCCTTTTGGATACATCACTTATGATGAGGTCCTTGAGATAGCTTGTAGATATCTCCAATCCTTTGGAAGTGGTTGAGTTAGCTCCACTTTTACATCTTAGACTTCACCATTAGTATTATCCTTTGGTTTGTCTTTATCTTCTTGAGCCGGCGAGTCCTTCATTTAAATCTTTTCAATGTCTTCACCTAAGAAATCAATTTCTACAATATTTTTCACAAGAGTGTTAGATTCCTCAAACTTGACATGCATACACTTTTCAATAGTCAGAGTTAATCTATTGAAGACTTATAGACCTTACTAGTGTTAGAATACCCAACAAAAATGGCTTGTTTGAATACCCAACAAAAATAGCTTCAAAGGATTTTGGATCAAACTTTTCTAAATTACCTTTGTTATTCAAAACAAAGCATTTACATCCAAAAACCTTAAAGTAGGAAACATTTGATTTTCTCAAGTAATAAATCATAAAAGGGTTTTAGAAGTCTTTTTAAAAAATAAACTCTATTCGATATGTAACATGAGGTGTTTATCTCTCAGCTGATAAATATTGAGAGAGTCCGTATTCACTAATCATTGTCGTAACCATCTCTTGGAGAGTGTGATTCTTCCTTTCAATGACACCATTTTGTTGTGGAGTTCTAGGATAGAAAAATTCATGTTTGGTTCCATTTTCTTCACAGTAAATAATAGAGGAGTGCTTTATAAACTCACCACCTCTATCACTTCTAATACGTAAAATCAAAAAATCTTTTATTTTTCAATCTTTTTTCGAAAAACATTAAAATATGAAAAAGCTTCATCTTTATTTTTAAAAAGAAACTCATGTAAATTTTGAAAAATCATCAACTGAAATAAAATGGAATCAATTACCACTAAGACTTTTGGTTTTATATGGACCAAATAAATCCATATGTATCAATTCTAAAGGTCTTGATGTCATGATATCCTTGATTGATTTGAAACAGGATTTGGTTTATTTCTCAAGTTGGCACACATCACAAATGTAGTCCTTTTCAAATTTTAAATTTAGAATACCCTTTACCAATTTCTTAGAATTAATTCGGGATAGATGATCAAACAAAATATGGCCTAGTCTCCTATGCCATGACCAAGCATCTTCATTAAAAGCATTTAAACAAGTAGCATTCCATTGTAAATTAACCATGTCAATCATATAAACATTGTTTTCACGAAAACTAAAAAGGACACAAGTAGTTTTTTTTCTAAAACGTCACAAGTAGGGTCATCAAAATAACCCTTAAGATTTTGTCATATAATTGACTAATACTTAATAGATTATGTTTAAGTCCATCTACCAAAATAACATCCTCAATTAAAGGAGATGAGCCAATCTTGATATTATATATACCAATAATTTTACCTTTTGAATTATCTCCGAAAGTGACGTTGCCACCTTCATGACACCTTGATAGAGTTGCAAAATTGTTGATATCCCAAGTCATGTGCCTTGAGCAGCCACTATCAACGTACCACCGCTCCCTATGTCTTGAAACTTTGGTGCGTACCTATATTATGTAAAGTAGAAGTTGACTTTGATATTCAAACTTTCTTGGATCCTAAAATGTTAGTTTTACGAACCCATTCATGACTATTGAATGGATTCAATTTATCATAACAAAACTTAGCCAAATGACATTTGCGGCCACAATAGATGCATGTATACACCTTTGCATAAAAAAATGCATGATGTGTGGAGAATGATGAGCATGTGCATGAGTGGTATGGTGAGCATGTGATTTTGCTTGTGAGTGAGCATGAATGTGAGAGTGTGAAACATGATGAGTGTGTGATTTTCTTTGATCTTGCCTCTTTGAAAACTTGGCTTCTAATCTAATTTTATCAAATTCACATTTTTTTAAAATATTGCTCAAAGTGGTTGATTTTATTTTTCAAAGTGAAAATCTTATTTTCATCAATGATTGAAAATTTAACTTTATATGAAATTTATGTGCATCAAAATCTTTTTGTGTCTTTTGAAGTGTGAAAGATAAAGTTCTTTTTCTTTAGAAATAGCAACTAGTTGATTTTGAAGAAGTTTATTTTTCTTTTTCATTTTTAAATACTTCTTTTTAAGAAAATCATATTTGTTAGAAAGTTTTTCAAACGTTTCACCCAATTCATCCATAGATAACTCACATTCATCAAGTGAAGATTCGGATGTTATCTTGGGTGAGTTCTCATTTGCCATGAAACACACATTAGCCGTGTCTACCTCTTTTCAGAGTCACTCTCTAAATCCTATATTTCTTTCAAAGCCTTCTTTTGTTGGGCTTTTTGGAGGTTGTGGGTTTGCTTTTAATCTCCAGGCACTCATCAACGATGTGTTCGAGTTTCCAATAGTTGTAGCAAATAATCTTTTTGTTCTCCTTCCCTTGCCATCTTCTTCAGTTGTTTAATTTAATCTTATTATACATCCTTCTTACATTCTTCACAAGGAGGAACAAATCTGCATCATCTTCATGGTCATCAACTTCATCATCGGAGATGGTAGGAGTGAATTTGAAAGCATGGGTCCTCTTCTTTTACGGTGACTTCTTTTCTCTAGCCTTTCTTTCCATCTTATGGGTTTTTAAATTCCCAATGAGACTAGTAAGCTCCATCTCCTCCTTATTATATAACTCTTTCAATGTAGTAGATTTGACCTCCCATGATGGTGAAAGTGCACATATGACCTCCCTCACCTTTTGGTCATTGTAAATTTTATCACCTAAAGAAGCAAAACCATTTGTAATTTTAGTAAACTTGGTAATCATGTCATCAATGAATTCATTCTCATTTATGAAAATTTTGTAATTTTGGGAACACAAAAGATCAATCTTATCTCTCTTGACTGTGTCTTGTCTCTCTTGACTTGTGATGTCCCCTCGTGTATAACAACTAAGTGTGACCAAATCTCGTACAAATTTGCAATGAACTACCCTAGCAATATCATCATTATTCAAGGCTTGAATTACGCTTAGTGTGCCTTAACATTAGCATCAAACTCTTTGGTAGCAATTCAGGACCACGTGTCCTCATCACCATCAGGTGCACTAAATGATTTACTCACTGCCTTTTCAACCCAGCTTACTAGGAATTGCAAAAAAACGATTATTTTAACTTTCCATATGGGAAAGTTGAGGCCACCAAACTTGGGTGGAGTCATAATACCTTCGACCATGTATACTAGTGTGATAAACAAGCAAATGATGCAAATGAGTGAGTGATTAGCAAGAAATCTCTCAAGGTCTTAATTAACAAACAAAAGTTCTATTGTGAAGAACTAAGTCATACTTCTCCCTCCCGCTGTGAACAAGCAGGGTGCCAGTTGGTGACTGTCCATTCAGTCCATTGCCGACTGGGCCAGTCCCCGCCACTCTTCCTGCCTGATAGTTGGTTTTCAACCGACTATCGATTCAAGCCCATGTGAAGCCTCAGAAAGTGAACAAAGCATGAAACGTGCGAGATCCTCCCTAAGCATTCGTCAACATGATAGGAAGGGGACGCGAACCGCTCAGGGCTAGACGACGGAGACGAGATTCAAATTCTCCTTTGTTCAGTTCTCCAGATCCGGACTATAGCCCCAGTTTTGGCCAGGTCTTAGTAGCGCAAGAGGGTGCATTCCGAAGCACAAGATCCAGGGTAGCAATATCCTATAATTATGAACAACCATCCTCTTCAAATGGGGTGATGTCACTGAAGCCATTGAAAAGTCTCTTCCAATGGTCTGACAATGAGGGAGAAGCTAGCGGATATGCCTCTTCAGCCTTAGTCAGCTCTGTGCAGACAGGCCGACTGTCAGCTAACATGGCCGACAACATCATTGAGGATCTTCACCAATGGATGGAGGCTCAAGAACAAACTTTCAGGACGTAGGAAGAAGCTTTGGACAATATTCAACAGATGCTAGCTCAACTCCTGACCAACCGGAATAACATTGACACCGGAAGCAACCATAATGAGGAGGAACATAATGATGATGAACGTCCTAAGACTGAGAAGTCGAAGGAAAGTTCTTCAATCGATGCCGAGGTCATTAAAGGCATCCAGGCTCAGATTACATCCCTAACCCAGAGAGATGAGCTGAAGAAGGTAGGTTGGGGATTGAGAGGTGAAACCTCAAAGAATAGTAGTTTGGTATAATTAGGCTCGTTGCTCTGGCACGGATACCTCCCACTGGTCCTGTCCCTACCTGGCTGATTAACTTGTGGTCAGATTTTTATAATGCACCCCCTATGGACAGTCTAACCAATTAGGAGTCGTTTAGATCTATGTCAACCTTAATATAAGCTTGTTTTTGAAATTTTCTTGTTTTTTGTTTGATTGTTTGTTTGCTTATTTTGTTTTTTTTTTGACATCTTTGTGCTATGGATTACAATTATAATTATTCCAATGCATATAGTGATCCATACTTCACTCTGACCTCTTTTTACTCGGATATTACCAACCCGGCATTTTTTAACTCTAACCATCCAAGTATGCGATTGATTTTATCTGACTCAATATGTGCCCAAGTCCTAATACTATGAACAAGACTGGAATAATCATCACTTTTCACAGAGTCAGTGGGGACACAACTCTCCCGAGTCATATGGTCAATGATTAGTCTCTAATTTTGCATAATTTTTATCACATTCTCATATTTATTTGATGAAAATTCTGCTAATAAAGATTTGCTTACTTAATCCAAGGTCCATGGTGTGCAAATGAAGAAGAAGACCCTAAACCACCATTTAATGGGTGATTAAAGGCCTACCAAGTAGCCATTGACTTTAGGGAGGAGATTTGGTCAGCACAGGGCATCAAATCACGAATCTAGGAGGTCAAGTGGATAGGAGACAGGAGGGGCGGCACGCTGCCCAAACCCTGGCGCGCACCGCCCTGACATGGCCACAGAAACGCGGCCAGGATGCCCGGGCTAGTGGTTGCCCCTTGCCCCCTTTCCCCTAGTGCCTATAAATACCCTCCAGGGGTCTTCAGTTGGGAGATATCCAGAGCTTTAGCAAGTTGTTGTAATCTTGTTTTTAGAATTATAGTAGTTTTAGTTTCCTTCTTCTTCTAGTTTAGTTTTAGCCATTAGTGTGAAAGAGAGAGAGTGTGTACAAGTTGTATTTGAAGGCGACAAGCTAATACAAGTAACTACTTCTCTTTCTTCTTTTTATTTACTTGTGTTTTTTTTCATTTGGTTCTACATTCTTGTTTTAGTGTAACTCCTTCTCTTTACCTTTTCTCTTTTGTTGTTTCTTTTCTTAAGCATGTCTAACTAACTCTCTCATTGCATGGCTAACTAACTACTAACCCACTAATCTCTAACAACTTGATTAATAACCCAAATGAGTCAATAGTGTCAAACAAGCCTTGTGCAAACGAGAGCTATGACATCTTAAGACGAGGGCTCTAACTCTAACTTACCTACAAGTATTTACCATCTTATATTTCATGCTTAATGGGTTTTGTTGATCTATGGGTTGTGTGCGTTACTTGTTGTTGTAAGTTAGAGATTTTCCTTTTAACTTTGCCGATACCATTAGTGCACTTGTGTCTTCCCTTATTCTCGCCTTCTATTGGATCTTGATAAGGGAATGTCCAAGTTTTTACCGTGTTAAGCTAAGTTATAGGAAGAACTTTCACTCGATTTCCACGTGAATAGTTCTTATGCATAAGGGTTAAGCTTGCCTATGATCCATCGTGAGGCTACATCTTCAAGAAGTTAGGGATTATTGGGAGCACTTAGTAGAAAGTTAGCCATGCACTTTTACCATTAAGAAAATCCAACTTTACAAACCACCAAATCATTTTCAAACAATTCTTGAAACCAACTTGTTTTCATTTTCCAATTCTTTATTTAAAACAAAGAACTTTCTCTTTTCTTGAACAAAGAAGCCGCATCAAGCTTCCATCGCTCTCCCTCCTTATGGATACGACCTTTATAGCCACTTCGCTACTACGGAAGAATCGCAAAAGCAGTAACATCGACCCACACTCTTTTTACTTATTCTTGTGCTTACTTTTTGCCGATAAGTCAACCACCTTACCAACATCCAGTTTCATATACTCCTTCTCCCGAACAACCATTAGAAGAACCAACTGACTAGGAAAAGAGGATGGAAGCCTTAGAGGAACTCGAGTGACGAACTCAATATCTAGAAGACTCAAAATCTCATCAAAGTTTTCAAATCCAAGATCCTTACTCTATTTTTCAAGTCCCATGCAAGAAGAACATTCCGATTTAGAAAAGAGTACGGAATCTATGATTCAATTCTAAAGCGATCCTTTCAATATGATAGAAGTTAGACTTAGTCGATTGAAAAAACATGTGTAGGAATAAGGAAACTCTCTTTACTCAATATTTGACTATTCCTAACACTTCTAATCATATTGATGAAAACCAAGAATCATGGAATCTTAAAGATTTTGACCAAGATTCAATTTCACTACAAAACCTTAAACTTGAATATGAATGTGAACCGACCCATAACTTTATGATTTAATTCTAATCTTTGAATCTATGTTGACTCCAACATCCTTACCCAAGTTGGACCAATTGCTCGAGCCAACATTGATTCCTGAATCCATGAATTTTGAAATTGAACCACTTCTTTTAAACCAACAACTCTCTTGCATATAAACCGACTCTCGAACCCAAACCGACTCTCGAACCCAAAGTTGATTTTCCCGAGTTAGTATTGGTTCCCAAACTTTTCATTTCAAAGCCCAAATCATCCATTCCACAAAACAACATTCTATTTTTGGACCAAGGTATGGACCATAATGACTCCGCGATTATCTTTCAAGATTGGTCATGTAAAGGGAATAATTTTCATGATAGGATCTTGTATGATCCTATTCATATTGGAGATTGTACATATGTAAATAGAAAAAAAGGTCAATAAAGGTGGGTTCCGTGAACCACCACATTATCTTGATTGGATAGCAATGCTTAGCCCAATCAGACCACCACCAGAACCACCACCATGAGGTAATTTTCTTTCCCTTTCCATTTGTTTCATGTATATACACATTCACGATGCATTGATGACAATGCATGAGATAAGTGTGGGAGAGGGTTTACTAACGTAGGTTGCTTTAAATTTCTTTCTTTAACACTTCTTTTTAGGAAATTTTTAAAATTTTCTTTTCTATAAAAACTCTTTTGTTTTCCATTTACAAAACTTTTTGAAATAAGAGAAATAGTTTTGATTTATTTTTTAAGAAAATTAAGAGTATCTTAGGAATTAGGAAGACCTAAAATTATGAATTTTTAAACTGAGTCAAAATAATAGATCTTGTTTAAATTTTAAGATAAGGAAGTAAGATTGAAAAGATAATTGGATCTTAAATTTTTACCTTAGATATATGTACTTCACACTTACACAATTTTTGAGATTGAAACAAAGACTGAAAATGCCATAAAAAATATTAAAAATGGTGATAATAAAAATCACTTATTGAAGTTGGGTAATTATGCCTTAGGAAGCATGATTATTCACGCTTAAAAGATGGACAAAATCAAAATAATCCCCTTTAGTTTTGTGACCCTGTTTACTTGAGTCCTTAAGCCCAAGGCATGTTTTCTCATCTAGTGCCCTAAAATCGTCTAGTTTGGGAGTCACCAGCTAATGGCTCACTACCTGAGTAAATAAGAAAGTCCAAGAGACTAAGAAAAGAAAAAAAATAACTATATACAAATAAATAGCATGAAAGTTAGAGTTAATACCCCAAAAATCTTCATAGTTCATAAAGTGCATATTTTCTAAGAGTTTTATATAAGATTAAAGAATTGATTCAATTTTTAATTCTTACATTTAATTTATAACAAGATTTTGCATTTAGACTTAGTTTAAGGAAGAATAATTTCTGATTAACCTATGATCTTGGATCGCTTAATTTTTTTACAGAAATACTTCAACACTTTTTTCCTCTTTCAAAATACGTTTTCAAAATATTAACATTTGATTTCTTTCTTTATGGATTTTGTAGGTGTAATTCGCTGAAAACCTTCAAGAGACAAAACTCCTCCTCTAGGGGAAACTTAGAGGTTTAATGGCTTATTTTACATGCTCAGTGCAATCGTATCACCTTCAAAAGTGGTGTAATTATTTTCTTAGTTTTTCTGTTTTGCTCGGCACGAGCAAAAGATAAGTGTGGGGGTGTGACTAGTCTCCAATATTGCATATTTCATACCACACTTTCAGACTTATTCTTTATAAAATTCTACTAAATAATGGTTTTCTTATGTGTTCCTAGGTTCATGGTGTGGGATGAGAAGAAGATCAAAAATCTCGTTTATTTTGTGATTTTTAGATCCTAATAGAGCCATTGACTTTAGAAGCCGATACTGCAGAGAGTAGAAAACAAGGAAGTAGCAGCCCATACCCTGACATCAGAGCAGCCATGACCTGCAGACTTTGGTGTTGCGTTCCTGGCCACAATATGGCCGCAAAAACATGGCCATACTGTGGAGTCGTGCGTCAAGTTTTGACGCACGACTCCGTACAGCTCCCTGATGCCCTCTTTGGCCTATAAATACCCTAGGATTTCAAGGAGAAGAGTTTTTAGGAGAGTTTTAGGGTTAGTTCTTCTCCATATATGTAGTTTTTAGGGAAATTTCTTCTCTTTAGTTTAGGTTAGTTGTTCTTCTTCTTCCTCTTTTATATTTTTCATTTCTTGTAGATCTTGTAATAGGAAAGAGAGTAGTATATAGATGAAAGTAAGTGTGCTTGTAATGGAGGGTGACACTCTATGAAAGGTTCTTTCTTTATTACTCATTGTTTTCTTCTCTCTAACTCTTTTTACATGCTTAACTAATTTTCTCTCATGGAAACTAACTACTAACCACTAACTTGCTTACTCCTTACTTGATAATCCACATGAATCTAATAACCTCTACTTGGCCTTACTCTTACAAGAACCATTGATGGCTCATGATGATGGATTCTAGCACTCTAACATTCTAACTCTCTACAAAGCTAACATTATTTATTCCATGCTTGCTCTTATTTAGTTTTGATAATTTAAGTGTAGCTTGCTCTTGTTTGTTGAGTTTGAATGTGAAAGTGATCTTATGGGTCATGCTTTGTAAAGCTCTTGAAGCTAAGGACTAGTGATGGCCAATGATACATGTGAGGCAACTATCATTAAGAGATTAGCATGTTAGTGGAGTCATTAGTAGTTAATAGCCATGAGTCTTCTTTCTATTTTACTTTATTTTAGAAATATATACAAAAATCACAAATACATTCTTTTCTATGTTTCCCACTTCTTTGTTTTCACTGTATCCTTCTCTTTCCATCCTTTGTTTTCTTTTCTTTTCATTCTTTAAAACATAGAAGAAACTTTAACACACACGTGAATAAATCGTGAAAGCTTCTATCGCATCCCGTCCTTGTGGATTCGACCCGTTTTAGCCTCTATGCTATAATGGAGTATCGAGAAAGCCAAAGCACACACTTTAATTTCTAATTTTAAAATGTCACTTTTCGTGCGCGATTCACCCCAATCAGGGTGTTAAGGCTCATATTTAGAAAGAGCTTGTTGAGCAAGCTGAAATAGCTGAGAAGTCGGCTAAAAAGTTTGAGCCTTCCATGCCTGAGGAAAAATTGGGGGTGAACAACAAAGGACGTGGCGAAGTAGCACAGTCTTCCCAATCAAAAGGGAAAGAAATCATGTCTGTGAAATTGTTAGGAGAAGCTCCGTCGAAAACTAAGAAGAGTGGAAGTGGTAACCAGGAGTTCAAGTTTCCTTCAAAACTGTACTCCTTTAAAGATGAACAGTTGGTTACAATTTTTCACTTACTCCAAAAGGTGGTAAGTTGAAGTTACCAGAGGTTTGACGCTCGAATGAAGTGGGACGTATGAACGATCCCAACTATTGCCTCTTTCATAGGATGGTGTTGTTGGAACTTAGATTTTGATGATAACAATTATGATGCTGATTCATTGGATTTCAATCTCAAAAGCTAGTGCTGAGTTCTGATTGCTCAAGATTATTCAGAGATATTTACTATTTTGTGTATTTTTTAATAGATTGTTAAAAGTCTTGATCACGCACACAAAATAGTTAGATAGTCGACTTATACCCTTCTAGTCGACTAACATATCCTATAGTCGACTTATAATAGTCTTTAGTCAACTAAGTCTCTCCACAGAAAAATATCAATTCTCAGTTTGTTGACTGTAATCAATATTAGTCGACTAACTCTTATATCTAGTCGACTAAGTTTAGTTTCTAGAGACTTATCATTCTGTGTCAGCCTTCTATAGTCGACTTGATTCTTACGCTAGTCGACTAATGATCGGGGGAAAACCGTGCAGGAAAAGTGTATGTTTTGAAATCAATAGTCAAAAGTGTGTGCTTTGGCTTCTTTGATACTTTCGTTATAGCATAGAGGCTAAACGGGTCAAATCCACAGGGACGGGAAGCGAT
The DNA here is from genome assembly GCA_038442645.1 of Agave tequilana. NCBI lineage: Eukaryota > Viridiplantae > Streptophyta > Magnoliopsida > Asparagales > Asparagaceae > Agave > Agave tequilana. The sequence goes on from JAVJIF010009824.1 coordinate 147,242, forward strand.
AGAAGCTTTACCGGAATGTTTACGTATGTGTTAAAGTTTCTTTAACATTTTAAAGAATCAAAAGAAAAGAAAACAAAGAATGAAAAGAGAAGAGTACGGTGAAATACGAAGAAGTGGAACATAGAAGATAAGATATTTGTAATTTTTGAAATATATCTAAAATAAAGTAAAAAGAGAAAGGAAACTCAAGGCAACTAACTACTAATGGCTCCACTAACCAGCTAATCTCTTAGTGATAGTTGCCTCACATGTATCATTGGCCATCACTAGTCCTTGGTTCAAGAGCGTTTCAAAACATGACCAATATGTCAACTCATCACATCCAAACTCAACAAACAAGTGTAAGCTACACTTAGACCATCAAAACTAAACAAGAGTAAGAATAGAATAAAGTAATGTTAGCTTATTAGAGAGTTAGGATGTTAGAGTGTTAGAATCCATCATAATGAGCCATTAATGGCTCTTACAAGAGCAAGGCCAAGTAGAGGCTATTAGATTTATGTGGATTATCAAGTAAAAAGTTAGCAAGTTAGTGGTTAGTTGTTAGTTGCCATGAGAGAAAATTAGCTAAACATGTAAAAGGAGTTAGAGAGAAGAAAACAAAGAGAGGTAAAAAGAGAACCTTTCATAGATTGTCACCTTCTATTACAAGCACTCTTGCTTTCCACCCATGTACCACTCTCTCTTCTATTACAAGATCTACAAGAAATGAAAAATACAAGGAGGAAGAAGAAGAAGAACTAACCTAAACTACCCTAAACTACAACATGGAGAAGAAAACTACCTTAACTCTCAGTCTATCTCTCCTATAAAACACCAAAAGAGGGTTTTTATAGGCATCAGGAGAACAGGGGCCAGGGGGACAAACCCTGGCCCAAAGCGCTGGCGCGGCCGCGCCAGTACGACAGCGGACACACGGCCAAATCTGCATTTCCGCGGCTGTACTAGGGCGGCACGCGCAGCGTCGCCTGTGGCACGCTACCGGCTTGTCCCTCTGTCGGCTGCATGTCCCGTTTCTGGATTTGGGCCCCCGGTTTTGATGAAACCGCCCTCCAAGTTGATAGCTATCTTTATAGGCTTTTAATCACCAATTAAATGGTGATTTTGGGTCTTCTTCTTCATTTCATGCCATGGACCTAGAAACATACAAGAGAGGTATTATTAGCAGAATTATATTAAATAAATGTGAAGATGTGGTATGAAATATGCAGTTTTAGAGACTAATTACACCCCTGCCCTTATCTTATACTCGTCCCGAGCAAAACAAAAAACTAACTAAGAAGATTATTACACCACTTTCGCAGGTGACGCGATTGCACTGAGTATGTGCAATAGTCGTTAAACCTCTAGCTTTTCCCTAGAGGAGGGGTTTTGTCTCCTAAGGTTTTTCAGCGGATTACACCCACAAAATTCATAAAGAAAAAAAATCAAATGTTAGTATTTTGAAAACGCATCTTTGAAATAGAGAAAAGTGTTAAAATATTTTTGCAAAAATTTAAGTGATCCAAGGTCTTAGGTTAACCGAAATTACTTTTCCTTAAACTAAGTCAAATGCAAAATCTTGTTATAAATTAAATATAAGAATTTAAAATTGAATCGATTCTTCGATCTTTCATAAAACTCTTTAGAAAAATATGCACTTTGTGGACAGTGAAGATTTTTGGGATATCGACTCTAACTTTCATGCCATTTAATTATTATTATTTTTTTCTTCCATTAGTTTTCTTAGGCTTTCTAGCTTACCCGGGTAGTGAGTCTTAGCCGGTGACTCCCAAATCAGATAGTTTTAGGGCACCAGATGAGAAAACATCTCTTGGACTTATGGACTCGAGTAAACAAGGCCACAAAACTAAGGGGATTATTTTATTTTTTTGTCCACCGTTTTTTGTCTGAATAATCATGCTTCTTGAGGCATAATTACCAACTTCAATAAGTGATTTTATCGTCCTTTTTTATATATTTTTATAGCATTTTTTTAATGATATTTTCAGTCTTTATTTCAATCCCAAAAATTGTGTAAGTGTGAAATGCATAACTCTAAGGTAAAAATTCAAGATCAAATTATCTTTTCAATCTTACTTTCTTATCCTAAAATTTAAAAAGATCTATTATTTTGACTTAGTTTAAAAATTCATAATTTTAGGTCTTCCTGATTCCTAAGATAATCTTAATTTTCTTAAAAATAAATCAAACTAATTCTCTTATTTCAAAAAGTTTTGTAAAAAGAAAAGAAAGAGTTTTTATACAAAAGAAAATTTTTAAAAAGTTTCTAAAAAGAATTGTAAAAGAAAAAAAATGTAAAACTAACTATGTTAGCCCCACACTTATCTCATGCATTGTCCTCAATGCATCATGAATGCGTATATACATGAAACAAATGGAAAGAGAAGAAAAATTACCTCAAGGTGTTGGTTCCGGTGATGGTCTGATTCGGCCAAGCGTTGCTACCCAATCAAGATAATATGATGGCTCACGGAACTCACCTTTATTGACCTCTTTAATACGACCGAGTAAAATGCTAGAGAACTGTATGATCTTATTGAAAAAATTACCCCCATCTAATTTTCAATTTCAAAAATAATTATTGAGTTATTTTGTTCAACATCCTTGTCCAACAATGAAGTGTGATTTTGGGAGATGATGGATTTGGACTCATCTAGAACAGGAATAAAAACTGATACCGACTCAGGAATTTGACTCAGATCAAGTCGAGATTCAACAGTTAGAGCCAAAATTGGTTCAAAAATAGGATCCAAACCAAATAATTGATGTTCACACACTTTCCCCATCAATGAAGTGTGATCATAAGATATTGGTGATTCATTTCACAGTGTACTGGTACAGGATTCAATGTTGACTCCGAAATAGAGAAAAAATCTGGTAAAGATAACGGAGTCATTATTGAGTTGATCGGAGCGGAACCAGCACTTTTAAAATGTGTCTTTATGAAATCAATGTAATTGGATATGAGTGCTAATGTTCCCTCGATACTTCCGTTATAGCATTGGCTCAACGGGTTCGAATCCATAGGGACGGGATTCGATAGAAGCATTAACTGTTCTTATTCACGTCGGTTGTTAACAATTTCTTCTTTGTTAAAAGAATGAGTAAAAGAAAAAGAAAACGAATTCGGAAGTGATAGATGGAGAAGGCGATAAAACAGTGATGTGAAAACAAGGGGAAGTGATTTGTAAAACAAAAAGAAAATGAAACAAGGTGAACTAGAGGATGGTAAAAACAACGATAGAAAAAATGATAAAAGAGTTTTGGAAATTATTTTTAAAACAAGATAAAAGAAAACTCATGGATACTAACTACTAGTTGCTCCACTAACCATGCTAACCTCTTAGTGATAGTTGCCTCACATGGATCCATGGTCATCACTAATCCTTGGCTTCAAGAGACGATACAGAGCATGGCTCATAAGATTGTTCTTCTACATTCAAACAACACATCCATACCACATACAAGTTGCAAGCTACTATTAATTCATCAAAATCGGTTAGAGTGAGCATGAAATAAAAAAGACATTGCAAGTTAGCAAGTTAGTGGTTAGGTGTTAGAAATGTTAGAATGTTAGAATCCATCATCATGAGCCATCAATGGCTCTTGCAAGAGCAAGGTCTTGTAAAGGCCAATAGATTCATGTTGATTATCAAGTAAGTGGTTAGATGGTTAGTGGTTAGTAGTTAAATTGCCATGAGAAGAAGAAATTAGCCAAACATCATGTAGAAGATGGAGAAGATTACAATGGAGAAGAAAAGAGACACCTTTACATAGATTGTCACCATCTATTACATCAATCTCTCTCTTTCTCTCTCTGAATCTCTCTGCCCTAATACATAATCTAAAAAGAAATGAAAATACAAAGGAAAGAAGAACAACACCTACACTAACCTACACTAAAAGATTGAAAACCTAGCCTAAATCCTAATCTGTTTGCGTTTCGGGCTCTGCAGGGCTATTTATAGGCGAAAAGAAGCTTTAAGAAGACGAGACGGGGCCACGCGTTGAAGATTCATATTGCCACGAAAACGCGGCTATTGTCGCGTTCCCCGCGGTAATACCAGGGACCTAGGTCCCTGGTTTTGGTGCGTAGCTTCGTGTCGCTTCTAGGACCTTCTTGGTATAGTTATTTTCGGGTATATTCATCCAGATCTTCGTCTGACGTGCGCAAAGGTCTAGATTCAATGCATCTTCTAGAAGCTCCCTTACTTGGCCTCCAAGAAATGCGGATTTAATTACTGAAAATGAGTTTAATTAATCTCTTATTACCCTTTAACCATTGGACTCTTGATTTATCTGCAAAGTAGACCAAAACGCAATTAGAACTGATATTTTATTCATAAATCGGTAGGGAATGCGATATAATAATGCAGAATTGTACACTAATCACACCCCCCCACTTATTTTTTGCTCGTCCCGAGCAAAATAAGAAAAGAAAAACTATACTACCAATGTTATTACACCACTTTCGCAGGTGACGCGATTGCACTGAGCGTGTGTAACAAGCCGTTAAACCTCTGGTACCTTAGAGGAGGAGTTTTGCCTCCTGCGGATTTTCATCGGATTGCATCCACAAAATGTATAAAGAAAGAAGATAAATATTAGTATTTTGAAAACACATTTTGAAAGAGAGACAAGTTTATGAAATATTTTTGCAAAATATAAGTGATCTAAGGTCATAAGTCCACCAAAAATTATTCTTTCTTAAACTTAGTCTACATGCAAGATTTTGTCTTCAATTAAGGTAAGAATTCAAATTGGATTGAATATTTTATCCTTCATAAAACCAAGATAATATGCACTTTGTGATAGTGAAGATTTCCGGGATTTCAACTCCAACCATCAAGCCATTTATTATTTATATAAATATATATTTATTTTTCTTTTTTTTTCTTCCCTTACCTTTATTAGGCTTTCTAGTTCACCATGTAGCGAGCCTTTAACCGATGACTCCCAAACCAGACGGTCCTAGGGTACCGGATGAGAAAACATCCCTCGGGTTTAAGGACTCGAGTAAACAAGGCCACAAAATTAAGGGGGATTATTTGTTTCTTTTGACTACTGTTAGGCGTGAATAATTATACTTCTTGAGGCATAATTAACCAGCTTAATAAGTGATTTTTTCTTCCTATAAAATACATTTTTTTCTTTTTATTTATTTCCTTTATGGCATTTTAGGCCTTTGTTCCATCCAAAAAAATGTGTAAGTGTGAAGTGCATACTCTCTAAGGCAAAAATCTAAGATAAAATTATCTCCCTAATTTTTATACTTAACCTATAATTTTAAATAAGATCTATTATTTCAACTAGGTTTAAGATATCATAATTAAGGTTTTCTAATTTCTAAGATCATCTTAATTTTCTTAAAAATAGATCAAAACATTGTCTCTTGTTTCAAAAAGTTTTTAAAGAAAGGGAAAAAATTTCTATACAAAAGAAGAATTTTAAGAAGTGAAAATAAGAAAAATTAAAAACTCTATGTTAGTAAACCCTCCCTACACTTATCTCATGCATTATCCTCAATGCATCGTGATATATGTATGCATGAAACAATAGAGAGGGAAGGAAAAATCACCTCAAGGTGGTGGTTCTGGTGGTGGTCTGATTGGTCTACGAAATTCGGCCAAATCCAATTTGCGTGGAGTCCGGAGAAACCCACCAGAGACCTCTATATACAACCCATTATTATGATGTATATATTTATGATTTTTATTATGAATTTTACCTATCTAATTTTCAAATTTTCAAAATAATTTCAGAGTCAAATTTATCAAGACTCTTGTCCTAGAATGGAATGATTGATTTGGACTCAGGAAGTATAGAAACTAATACCGACTCAGGAAAAAGACTTAAGTCAAGTAAAAGTTCAGGAGTTGAGATTGGTTCAGGAAGTGGGTCCAAATCAAGAAGTTGAAATCCTATTCCACAGTCATTTCCCCACAATGGAATGTGACTTTCTAAGATTGGTGATTCAAGTTCAAGAATGACAGGTATGGGAATCAACTGACTCTAAAATATTACTCAAGTTGGGTAACAAAACAAGAGTCAATATTGATTCAGAAATTTGAACTGGATCACAAATCTGTGAATTTAAGTCACATTCCTCATTGAGTTCAATTCCATAAAAATGAGAACTAGCCAATTTATCAATGGGATTTGCAAAAGTATGAAATTGGTCAAGTTTAATATGATGATCTGAAGATTGGTGATTCAATTTCACAATGGATTGGTACAGGATCCAATACTAACTCGAAAAAAGGCCTGAATCAGGTAAAAACACCTCAGTCATTATTGAATCAGGAAGTGAAATTGAATTACTAAGTTGAGCTTCAGGATCATATTTATGCTCAAGTTCAATCTCAGGAAAAGGATAACTTGCCAAAATGTCAATGGAATTTTCAACATTTGAGTTTGGTCAAGTTCAGATGGGTGGACTGAAATTGAATCTTGGTTTACAAAATGACAAGAGTCCTGGGTCAGATCAATAGAGTTAGGGATAGCTGAATTTGTCAAAGGTTGATAAGATAGTTTTTCTCATTTCTATAAATGTTAACCAATTGACTCAATTGTTTTTCAACCTATTGATAGACTGGGCAGAAGATTTTTAAATTGTAGTATGGACTCTTGCAAGATTTCTATACCTTTTCTAGATGTGATATTTCTTCAAGTGGATGTTCTAGAAAGGGAGTGTAGGAATCTTAATTTTGAAAATTTTTTGAAGAGTGTGAGTCCAACATGTTTTGAGATTGTGGCTCGGACTCATGCAAAAGTTCCTTACTCGTTTCCACAGCAGATGGTTGTTCATTATGAGGAGGTGGAACTGAGCAAGACTCTTGAAAATATTGTGGAATTGGAGAGGCCATCATTTTCTAAAATTGTCGCTCGACCTCTTGTAGGTTGGGTTCTATACTCTTTTCTATAAGAAGACCTCAATTTGTTAAGTTTAAGATTGTGTTTAGATCATTGTAAAGATTAGATAGTGTTGATATACTCAAGTTTACATACACACACAAGTTTAAAGTTTATTGATTTTTGGTTTTCGGTTTAACCGATATTGGATTTCATATCAAAAACATAGATAGATATCTTTACATGTATATTGGATTCTATCCATATACAATATGCTTCAAAGTTGTTTTAATAACATGTTTTTGTATTTACATGAGTTTTGGAGAAAACGGTTTTCACTTCAAAAATCTAAGTTGGAAAGTATCGATTTGATTTAAGGCAAAATTTCAATATCATAAAAATATTCAAATTGTTTATAATATGTGTTGAATTTTAGTCACACATGTTTGTATTTCAAAGATCTTAAAAGAACTTATTTTTGTGGAATTTATGTGATTTTATGGGATTTTATGGAAGTTAAAATTCCTAAGTTTTAATCCTTAAAAAGTTTGACCTAGCCTTCTGCCGGTCGACCGGACGGTCGACCGATGAAGTCGGTCGACCGGTCGGTCGACCGACGTGCACAGACGTGCATGACTGTTTCGGCTGGAATGCCGGTCGACCGGGTCGATCGACCGCCAGAGAGCTTCTGCTCTCTGAAAATGGCCCCGGTCGACCGCCCGGTTGACCGGCAGAGAGCTCTTCTCTCTGTTTCCAGTCCTTGTTGACCGGGCCGGTCGACGCGCCGGTCGACCGGAAGGGCAAAATTGCCCTTTGCTGCTGCCAACGGGCAGATTTAGTTTTGGGCTATAAATACCCACTTCTTTGGGCTGTTTTAGCTAAAAATTTGAAGAGCAAATTTTCTCATCTTTAGAAGTGTTTTAGCTAGAAATTTTAAAAGAGTTTTTGGTTTTAAAATATCAATCTTTATTTGTTTTTAAGGTGTTAGAATTTCAAAGAAAATAGAGTCTTTTTGGGATTGGTTTTTGATCTAAATTTCAATATCTTTTGGAGATTGTCTCAAGTGTTTTTTCTTTGTTCCAAACCTTTATTTTCTCACACTTGAGTTATCTATCTATCCTATCTATTAGGATCTTATTTTAGTGAGAAAATTGATTTGTAGTCTTTGTGATCACCAAGAGTTGTAATCTTTCTTTGCTTTGTGTTATCCTTTAGTGAGAGGTGATTGTGGAGGAGTTTGGTTTGGTTGATATCCCTCTAAGTGTAGAGGTGATTGTGAAGATTGTGTTTGGTTGTTGGTATCCCTCTAAGTGTAGAGGTGATTGTTGTTGGAGTGTTGGCTTTGAGCCTTATCCCTCTAATGAGAGGTTGATCTTGTTTTGGCTAAGTGCCCATCCCTCTAAGTACAGAGGTGATAGTTGTTATGCCTTGCCTCTTGTATAGAGGTTGTATTGTTGAGAGAGGAGTTATTACTCCAAAGTTATATTACCCAAATCCTCAATAGAGGTTCCCTATGTGGGAAGTCCTTTGTGGACGATATAGTGGAAATCCTTCTGTGTGAAGGCCGGGACGTAGAGCAGTGGCTCGAATCTCGAAACAATCGTTGTTTGCGATTGATCCACATCTCTTAACTCTCTCTCTCATTGTGCTTTGCATCATATTGTTCATATCGTATATATGTTTGGGTTTGATTGTGTGCCTTACTTGTGTTAAACTAAGAGAGCTTTACATAGCACCTCAACTCTTATTTAGAGGAATTTAGAGGAGATAGTCTAGAGAACTTTACCGGGAATTCAGCTGCACTCTTTGGTTACACTAAGTGTGTTACAATTTAGTTTTAATTCCACATTATTTGTCATTAGATTAGCCATACACCTATTCACCCCCCCTCTAGGTGTTCTTACAATTAGAACTCGTAAAAAGTTCTGAGAGATCCCGAAAGAAAAAGATGAAGAGAGTTCTAAAACTCTGACAAGTTTTGAGGAGTTTTGAAGAGAAGGGATACTTCTCAGACAGCCAAATTGGTTTTTTTTATAGACGCTCAATGTTGAACTTCGCCTCTTTAAAAGGAGCGCAAACTATCGTTTCAATTTAATTTGAAACGACGGTTGAAAAGCCTAAAAGCCTAACTTCGCTCAAACGCCTTCTTTAGCTTCACAGGAAGCTTTGTTAGCTTTGCTGAGAGCTTGTATCTTAGCTCCCTTCAAAGCTCTTTTTTTTTTCCTCGCTTGGAGCTTAACTCCAGCTCCGCTAAGAGCTCATCCTTAGCTTCGACTGAAGCTTTGTCTTAGCTCTTTTGAGAGCTTATTCCTCATGGAATACCTAGGGTAAAAACAATCTGGTTATCTA